>LPNX010448131.1:6064-236871 GCA_001517045.1 Pseudotsuga menziesii
GTTGATCACCACCTTTTATCCTTGTAGTTGGATTTTAAAAAATCAAGAGGCACTACTATTTAGGTTTGAATGACTTTCTATCTTGAAAAATGATCAAGCCCTCGTATCTCTGTGATATTGTAACAAACTATATATCAAATCAAAGCATAAGCCATGTGCCAAGCTACAACATAAACTATATTCTATATTCCATGAACCCACATTATAACATGCCTCCACAATACATTGATGCAATCATATCTCTATGATATTGTAACAAACTATATATCAAATCGAACCATAAGCCATTGCCAAGCCACAACATAAACTATATTCTATATGCCATGAACCCACATTATATGCCACGAACCCACACAATTTTAGATCCGCCGCTTAAGCGACACTTAAGAAGATAGCCGTCACTTAAGCGACACTCAGGAGGATAGATATTTTGCGCCGTCGCTTAAGCGACACTTAGGAGAAATGCCGTCGCTTAAGCGACACGTATTCCCACCATTTAAAAAAAAATAATCTTTCTGATTTTTGGCATGGTCAAAAGAAAAAATCCATGCGCCGTCGGAAAAAACCGTCGGATTTTGGATCAAAATCTAGTAGTGATCTCCACAATTTCATTTCTCGCTTCAATCTTGACCATCGATATATTGGAAATCTATGAATCATGTTTATTTCGTTGTTGGACTTGGTAATGTTTTTTTTTGAATTTTCATTATTTCTTCACCATTTCTAAGTTACGAATTTGACATTGTGAAAGAATTTGCTGTGAATTTTCATCAAGTCCATGAATTTCCTTATTCTTAAGTGATTACTGGTAAGTATTTTTAATCTATTTTTCCTCATTGGTTTAATTTCATTATTTTTCTTTGGGTAAAAATTGATGGTTTTACTGTAATTTATACCAGAATTTACTCCATACCATACAACCATGTCAAGGAACACGAGGTCCAAAACTGCTCTCAATGAGCAAAAGAACATATACATTAATGCCAAAATATTCTATGACACCAGTGGGAGGGTATCCAAAACATATCACCTCGACTTGTTAGAATAATCAAACCCATAGTATTACCCACTTAGACATTAATTCATTTATTTTTGTCTTATTTTCCTAGTACATGAGTCCCACCATGTGCAAGTTGCTAATTGCCCATCCATAGAGGTCAAACTTGCCATATTTGACTCATGTAGCACTTGGGAAAGCATTAGGAATCAAATCTTCTTTATTCCTGGCCTCCTAGGTGCCCTTCTGCTTTTTCTGCTTTATTGACTACTTTTTCAGTGTTTTAAGGCACATAGGAAAGCAAGACTAGGTGAGGTGAACTTGTTTTTTGCCCCTTTCATCCTCCACTCTTTCCTCCATGAAAAAGCATGTATGAGCTGCCATTTCATCACTCATTAGCTTTCCCATGCACCCTTTCCAATTCATGAGCCTCATGACAGATTTGGGATCAGCTTTTTACACCTATGGGGGATTTTCCTATTTTGGGTAAGCCTGCTTTATGCTAGTTTTGGATGCATCCTTATGCATTCGATATCTTGATGTATTATATATATTCAGCAACCTATATTATTACAAGGTTGGATATTGTACACTCAGTTAATATAATTTTGTGTTACAGCTCCATATTCAGTCTCCATTGTTAGCAATTTTGCATGATCAATTGATAATTGTTGTGGCTAAAATTAATCTAATGCTGGCCTGAATTTCTACATGGTATTAGAGCCATTATAGGTTGTTAATATCCTTCGAAAATTGTTTTGCAGGTTCGACATCAAGACTGGGAGCCTTCTACTGACAGCCGGGACAGAGTTTCTAAAGCTATGGATTCACAGAAAACTATCTTGACTCCCTTCAACTATTTTGAATGGAAAGCAGAGATGGAGATCTTGTTGAGAGAGAAATGCCTCTACAGGGTGACTATGGCTATAGAAGCAGAGCCCAATGCTGCTACAGAGAAGATCAAATGGCACAATCGGAGAGATGAGGCCTATGGCCTCCTATGTCTCAGTATTTCTCGAGACCCCCTTTTCCATCTCGATGGATTAAATTTACCAGATAAAGTATGGGAGAAGCTTTCTGATCTTTTTGGAAAGACAGATGAGATGAGGTGACATCAGATCGAAAATGAGCTGATTTCTCTGAGTCCCGATAGCTTTGAATCCCTGCAGCTATATTTCTCCAAGTTCAAAGCACTAGTTTTGCAGCTGAAGCAGTGTGGTATTGAAAAGAAAGATGATTAGCTTTTATTGGCCATCCTCTCGAATCTAGGACCTAACTACTCAGTCTTTGTTTTGACCTTCTATGCCAAAAAACTCATAGCTCGAACCTGGAAGATGCCTAGCCTTGCAGATTTCATGGAATCTCTCACACAAGAACAAGACAAGCTGGTGATGATGGGCACCATCAAACCATCCAAAGATTAAGCTTTGATTGCTGGAGATTTGAGGGTGGATTCAAAAAGCAAAAAGAAAGCTAAAAATCCACCTGAGCAAAGAAGAGACAAGAAGCAGTGTCCAGAGGATCAACAAGGTCCCAAGAAAAATACCCAGAAGAAGAAAAAAAAAGGTGAAATGAACAAGTGCTCATACTGTTTGAAGGGCAATCACACTAAAATATCTTGTATGAAAAAGCAGATTGATATGCTGACCAATCTCCTAGAGAAGAATGGCATCTCCCTTCCAGAAAGCTCAAAGAAGAGAGAAGGAGGATCAAGTTCCGATGACAGAGAGAGAGTTCATGCTCTAGTTGCTGGCACATCAAGCTCACCTAGTTTTATCATAGATTCTGGAGCTTCAAGACACATGGTTTTGACTAAGGAGGCCTTCTCCTCACTGGATATGTTGAAAGGACCATCTATTGTACTGGGAGATGAATCTCTCATTGAAAGTAAAGGCAAAGGAAGGATAGATATTGATCATGGTAACTTTAACAATGTGCTGTATATCCCTGGTCTCGCCTCCAACCTTCTGTTAGTGTACCAGATGACCCACACGGGGTCTCCTAAGAAAGTCATATTCTCCTCCAATGAAGTTGAGATCACAGAAATCTCAAGTGGTAGAGTCATTGCAAAAGGAGTAGCGAATCATGCTCAAAAGGTATACATGTTTTCACACTTCCTACCTTACTCAAACCCCTCTACTCTTCTTATCCATGCTAATGAAGCTAGCAAGCTGTGGCATGAAATATTTGGCCATCTAAATTACAAGTATCTGTCTAATCTTAGTGAGAAAGAAATGGTCATAGGGCTGCCCAAGATAAAATTTTCCAAAGGAGTCTGCCAAGGCTGTATCCTAGGAAAACACCCAGAGCATAAGTTTGAGAAAGCTAGTCATGAGAGAACCTCTGCACCCCTCGAGCTGATTCACAGTGACTAAGCCTTGTTGCTAGGACCTATATTTTTGATTTATTTCTCATAAATTCAGGCTTAATGGGGGGTGTTAGAATAATCAAACCCATAGTATTACCCCCTTAGACATTAATTCATTGATTTTTGTCTTATTTGCCTAGTTCATGAGTCCCACCATGTGCAAGTTGCTAATTGCCTATCCATAGAGGTCAAACTTGACATCTTTGACTCATGTAGCACTTGAGAAAGCCTTAGGAATCAAATCTACTTTATTCCTGGCCTCCTAGGTGCCCTTCTGCTTTTTCTGCTTTATTGACTGCTTTTTCAGTGTTTTAAGGCACATAGGAAAGCAAGACTAGGTGAGGTGAACTTGTTTTTTTCCCCTTTCATCCTCCACTCTTTCCTCCATGAAAAAGCATGTATGAGCTGCCATTTCATCACTCATTAGCTTTCCCATGTGCCCTTTCCAATTCGTGAGCCTCATGACAGATTTGGGATCAGCTTTTTACACCTATGGGGGATTTGCCTATTTTAGGTAAGCCTGCTTTATGCTAGTTTTGGATGCCTCATTATGCATTTGATCTCTTGATGTATTCTATATATTCAACAACCTATGTTATTACAGGGTTGGCTATTGTACACTCAGTTAATATAATTTTGTGTTACAGCTCCATATTCAGTCTCCATTGTTAGCAATTTTGCATGATCAATTGATAATTGTTGTGGGTAAAATTAATCTACTGCTGGCCTGAATTTCTACACGACTAGTCCATAATTTATGCTAGTTTCGACAATGATGACTTCTCCAACATCCCACATGACCAGTCGACCTTCATGAACATTAGCAAATCCCAACTCCACACAATAGCAGCTAGACCTGCTTTCATGCCCTATATAAACCCTGTTAAATGGATGGTTGAGCACGTGTACCCAAAAGACCAATCTTTTGATGCCCAAGATCACACTTACCTAGCCTCCTTTCGTCGAGAGGTATTTTTCAGAGCATACATCATGAACCCAACTCAATAATTGCTTAATAAGAAATTCCTTGAAGCCTCTGCTATACAGTATGATTTTGAGGAAATGATGAAGTCATGGATGGATAACCTTGTAGAATTCCTCCCCAAGACAGGTAAATCATACCCTGTATCCTGTTTTAGAGAGTCATTTTCCCTATTGTAGGCCATGCTATGAAAAATCTACGGGTTACCAAACTGCACAGTGTTCAAGTCAAAATGGGTGCCCTTGGTGCATCGTATCCTTCCTATACGGGAGTCCTTCAACTGGGCTCAAATCCTATCAGTTGTGTTGAAGGATTTGATTGAGAAGTATAAGAAAACTCATGCGTTCAGGAATCCCACATTTTACCTATCAACGTATGTGATGGACATATTTTGTGCATTATTTCCTATCCCATCCAAGAGATGAAATTGAACCAGAGTTTCACCCCCTGTCCATATTACTACTCAGCATTGTGGGAGGATAACTTTTCCCCCCTTGTATATGACATCTGTGACCACTTTATTGGTTCAATGTATAAGAGGATTGTCAAAGGAGATTCCCCTACCTTTTCTGACAGAGCTAGAAAATCAATCTCCACTATGGGAGATTAGTATGTTGGGGAATATTTTGCATACATTAGGATATGGGGTAGAAACACTGTACATCTTCTCCCTAGGATAGTTATAGACAGAGTGGTGTTGGAAGAGGTTTCCTTTCAAACTGTGGCGGATGGAGTGTTTCCTAAGATTACTTCAGTAAAGAGGAAGGGATGGCCAAAATTTCCCCTTAGCCTTGGACCGTTGGTCGTTCAAAATTCTACACATGGAAGCACTTTGGGGAAGAAAATTGTTACTTTGAAACTTGGGGAAACCCCCAATAGAATGCATGACCCAAATTCGTTTTTGTCAAATAATTTTACCTAGGAGCACATGAAGGCTAGTTACTCGCATCAAAATAACCCCGATGACTCTATATATCAAGGGGATAAATACTTTTCAAGAGTTGTAACTAGGATCACCACTCCTAATGAAGAGAGTTTTATCTTTCAATACCAGTAGGAATTGAAGACCAAGGTGCTTCATTAGAGGAAGATGGAACTAGAAGTAGAAGAAAAAGCACAGAAACAACTGGTTGAGAAAGAATCCCATAATTTACAGATTGCTTCTTCTTCAGGGACAAGTGAGAAGACTAATGACCATGGAAAGGATATCATTGAAAATCCTCAATAGCCAGGAACCTCATCCACTTTTGAGGATTTGATAAATTTAGTAGAGATGAAGAGGAATTTGGAGCTAATGAGCTTAGTGGTAGAGGCACATGACGCAGTTTCTAAACCTCAACCAAAGAAGAAAAGGACTGAGCAACCAGCTCCATAGGAGCATCTACATCCACAGGTTCAACCACCTCCACAACCTCATCCACCAGAAACGTAGATTGATGTCCATGAAATATAGAGTGATCAGGAAGAAGAAAATACCCCCTTCAGTTACTCGTGCCTAATCATAGTTCCTACAATTTTTTCATCTGTTGTTTCAGCAACCCAGCAAGCTAGGGATTCCTTTGACAGTTTCATTCATGAGCATTCTTTTTTTCTGAGATTCACATATTCTAGACTCTTACTCCCAACAATGGTTCATCTTTTTTATCCTTACCTATTTGAATTGTCGTTCCCTTTTCAACCTTGCCTATTTTTTCAACATCTTTTGAACTACCTATTGTTTCCACCTAATTGGAATCTTCACAACCCCCTTCATCATCTTCACAACTTGGTAGCCCTTCTATTCCTACTACCTATTCCCAACCCATTAATTCTCTTCACATTTCCACTCCTTTACCCTCTACTTATCGTACATCTACACCTTCTAGTACCATTCCTCAAATCACTATGCCAATCCCTACCCCTGACATTCTCCAACCTACCCATTTGGTCACAATTTATGAAGCAGCCATTTCTATAGCTGAGGAAGTGACAAATTTTGGTGATGATGCAGTGGTGTCCCTTGGGGAATAATTTTGGAGTAAAGCAAAAAAGGATGTGGTGAAGAAAGGAGCCAAGAGATCCAGGGGAGGAAATTTCAAGAAACGATTAAAGCCTAATCAGGTCATATGTAAGAGAGATTCCACAGATGTCAAGCAGGAATCCTTGGAGACTGCAGATGCTATGTGTTCCTTTGTAGGTGCCAACTATGACTCAGTTTCCTCACTTAACAAGGAAATTGAAATAAAAGAGCAAGAGTTTCAAAATATTAAACAAGAACAAATACATGAGATTGTACGACATCACACCGAGATGCAAGAGTTGAAGGATGGTTATGAAGACCAAATCAAACAATTGTAAGAACAAAATGATCTCCTCAAGTGAAATATTGAAGAATCACAAGAGATGAATGTCAAACATGTGGAGAATATCACATCCCTTGAGCATCAGTTGAAGTATTTCCAGTTTGTATCAGTTGATTCTTCTTTCTCCAAGTTTACAGAGGATGATTTTAGAGAATTGGATTCCTAGATTAAAATGACCTTCACCAAGTTATGGTTGGTCTGTTTGAGGGACTCAATGAGATGAAGGAAACCTATAATTCCTTCAAACAAAAATATGATCTCCTATATGATCATAGTTAAAGGATGAAGGAAGCAATAAAATCCTATGAAAATCTAGTGGACTGACAAAGATACATCAATGAAAAACCTAAAGATGTGCCATTCCTTGAAAAAATTAAACTAAGAAGGATCAATATTTCCCTATAGTCATGGGAAAATGTATGTGAATCAATAGAATACACCATTCAGGATAGACAAGTGGCCTACAATAAGAGGTAGTTTGCATTAGAAAATGTGGTAAGTTTTCTAGAGTTTCCACTTATGGATTCGATAGAGGATGCTATGCCCCCGAAGCTGAAGTTGAAATAGATAGAAAGCGATTTTGTGGAAACCAAGGAGCAGATTCAGAAGATAGATCACATGCACCTGGTTGAGATCAATGAGTGGATTGAGACTCCCCTAATTTTGTAAATGAAAATCAACCTCTTTCTCTAAGAATGGGAGAAAGTTAAGAAAAGAGAGATCAAATCCCTGGTTTGCAAGCCTTAGTTACAACTGGAATTTTCTAAGTATAGGGATATAATAGATTTATTAGATTCCTTTTCCAAGTGGCAATCTGACCTTGGTAAATATTGAAAACCAATTTTATGTAATCCCCATATCTTTGGAGGACTTTCTTTTGTAATATTTTGTAATAATTATTTAAAGAGATGGGATATCTCATAGAGAGGACCCAAGACAGAGTTAGAGAGAGTGACACTAAAGGAATATAGGAGAAATAACCACAAAGGACCGACCAGAGTTACTCTGTAAATTTTGCATGATTGTAATTTCTTACATTTTCAATAAAATTCACAAATTTTCTTCTATCATCTTTTGGATATACATTAAATGTCTTTAATGAATTTTGGTTATTCTTTTGTTGTCTCAGATCTTGATCACATGTTGCTTGAATATTAAACAAATAAATTACTGTATTGATTTGTCATTACAAAATTATTGTGTTGTTCATGCATTAAGTAAATTTATTTATTTAATCCATATACTATAAATTGAAACTAATAAATAGTCACCTCTGCAAATGCCGATTTTTCAATTAGTATTACTCTGCTAGAACAATTCTGAACTTAATGTATTTGGATAAAACAATTCAATTTTAATTGTTTCAGTTTTATTTGAAGTTGGAAAAGAACAAATATGATTTATATTTCTATACATTGGATTAATTGTCTCTGTCATAAATTATATATCTAATTGTTATATTACACATTATCCACATTCATTGTTTCAGTTTACTTAGATAGTTCATAGTTCACTGTTACCTAAAAATATTCCACATCTTCCACAGAGGAAGAAAAAATCCACTTGGATCTGACCACCTTGTGCCAGTGAGGGCATTATATCCATGGGAGTTATTTATCCCAAAAAACTTGGGGATAAAACCATCTCTTCGTGGGATTGTTTGAATCGCTTCTGGTTGGGATTTCTCCTCTTTTTGATTTCCTTGTAGTTTTATAGAAACTACAACCCCATGCCATCAACACCGCTATGTTTATTTCAATAAGATAGATAATGGAAGAGATATTATCTTGTTATTGTATGCAGATGACATGCTTGTTGTAGGGTCTAACATGTAGGATATAAATGTGCTCAAAATGAAATTAGCTAATTCATTTGTGATGAAGGATTTGGGTGTTGAAAAGAAAATCCTTGGTATGACAATAACAAGAGACATAAAGAATCACAAATTGACATTTTCCAATGCTAAGTACATAGAAAAGGTGTTGGAGAGGTTTATAATGAAGGATGCAAAACCAACTAGTGCACCTTTGGCCATCCATTTCAAACTAAGTAAGGAGATGTGTCCCAAGACACAACAGGACATAGAATACATGTCAAAGGTTCCCTATTCATTAGCAGTTGTCAAACTTGATGTATGCCATGTTGTGCACAAGACCAGTTATTTCACATGTGGTGGGAGTTGTGAGCAGGTATATGAACAATCCAGGTAAAGGGAATCAGAAGGAAATAAAGTGAATTAGGTATTTGAGACATAATTCTACTCATGCATTATATTTTGTAGGTTCAAACACTACTCTACAGGATATGTTGATGTACTAGATATGTAAGGTGATAAATATGGCAGTAAGAGCACCACATGGTATGTATTTAAAGTAGGTGGAACCACATTAAGTTAGATTTCAAAAGTGCAAAAAGGTTATTGCACTTTCAATAATGGAAGTCAAATATGTTGTTTCTATAGTGGCTAGTAAAGAGATGATTTGGCTACAGAGGTTCATGGAGGAATTGAGTAAGAAGAAGGAGAATAAAAGGATGTACAGTGACAACCAAAGTTCCATTTATCTTTAAAAGAACTAAACTTTACATTCTAAGACTAAACATATACAACTCAAGTACCATTTCATACGATCTGTTCTCAAAGATGAACTATTGAAGTAGTGTTGGAGGAGCTAGTCGCCTTAGCCAACTAGACTCATTAGTCAACTAATTCTAGATTAGGTCCACCTCATTAGGTCGTGTCAGTTGGTTGAACCAACTGGTAGGTACTATAACTATTATGTAAATGTATATATAGGCTGTTGAGCCAGATAGGTACTTGGTTCGGTTTATTGTATGAACCCACATGTGTATTGAGTAATATAATCTATTATTCTACCTTCCATTATTGTTATATGATTATGTTGAGGCCTCGAAATTCACAGGAAACAATATTAAGGGATTCTCCCCAATCAACGTTCCCAACTAGCCCGTTGATTGTTTAGTATAGGGAATCCGTCCGGTTTGCGGTCCGGCTACCATAGGTCAAGTAACACAACAAAGGCTTTACCGATTGCGGCCCGTTCCACCGAGTTTTTTGTATTTTGAATTAAATTATGAAATGCAAGTGCCTAATTATCATGCAGGGTGATGAGATGCATGGAGTAGTTACAATGCATCTTAAGGCCCACAAGCATCCAAATCAGATACAACAAGAAAATAAACTAACTACCTAAACTATCCCTAGGGAGCAGAGCTATCATTTATAGCTGAGTAATACATTGTGTACATGCATTATGAAGAGTTACAGTTAGCTGACACTTCTTTCAAGACACACAAACAATTACAAATATTTAAACAACCAGATAGCCGATTGTTTTATGAACAACATTTATTACTTACAGTGGAAAACATCCCAAAAGATACTGAAGAATATTCAACAAGAACATAGGTTCAGGAAGTTAAACACTCTCACAGTAAATGAAACATAGCTGAAAACGAAATAGTTCCCCTTCAACATTGTTCATTTAATCGCATTGATACATTCCACATTTCGCTTCCTCCAGCAGGCAAAAATTGCAGTTTCTGATTTGTAAAACGAAGTAGTTCCTCTTACAAGCCAAAATGGTTTACAAATTTCTTCGAGGGAAAAAATCCCTCATAACCTCTCCTTTCCAGTATTTAAACAAAACAGTAAATCATTTGGGTTTCCCCAACGCATGAACTTTTGGTCTCCCCAGCATTTCGTATTCTTCCGCATTGTCTGTATGCACTCATGATTATTTTAGTAATGGACCAGCAGTCAGGTTCATGCCTTTAGCGTTATTGATTTTGCCTTCTGCCTCGAGGTCCCTTTCAGTGATCTTGTCGGTGTCGTTTTTATTTTTTACCAAACTGTTCTTCTATGTCTTCACGCATCGGCTCCTTATGCAGACCTGCAATTAATCCACGTGTATTATCCATTTGGGACTGGGTTATGAAACAAAGTGGCATATTATACAAACTGAAATGACTACTCCACAAAAACAAATGGTCGGGTGCACCTTGGTGAAAGTCGGAAGGATACTGACATTGGAAGTCAAAGGTTTGGCTCAGCCACAACGGTGGGAAGAAAAAGACTAAGAAGCGTGATTCAAAGCTATGGGCAAGAAAAATCCATCGGAGATCGGGTGACTTTGACATCGGACGCCAAATGGATTTCCCATCTATAACGGTGAAATGACAAGTGCTAAAATGATGTGAAACGCGGGCGGGAGAAAAACCCTTAGTCGAAAATCGGACGGCTTTACGCTTCGGAGGCTAAAGGACTTTTCCATCCGCAACGGCGGACGAGACAAGGACTGAAGACCTAAGTGAAATGTGGGTGGGAGAGGGCTTAGTCATACAACGGAAGACATTCGAATCGGCAGCTGAATAGCTTTCCCAGCCGCAATGACGGAAGGGTAAAAGCTATGGGCAAGCGATTGAAGACAAATACGAATCGGACGTCGGAGTGATTTGGACTTCGGACGCCAAACTGCTTTGGGAGCCGCAACGGTGGAGGGAAAAAGAACAAAAGCAACTGATTTAACAGAAAAAATTAAGTATTCGAAATACTTTAAAATTCAACAACAGTCAAGGTCCATTTCATTTTCAAAGACAATTGGAAAAACTAAACCCAACTATGCGACCCACTGCAAAAATTCAAGCACAAACAAATTCTGGGAACAGGCTGTATATAAATTGTTCAAAACATCCATACTTAAAGCATGATCAAAGAAACATCAAGGATGAAACAACCTGAAGTGATATTCAGTTATGAGGAGGGGCCCAATATTTAAGATATTTGGGGAGAAAAGTTGCAGCAGCAACAACCGGTGATTACTTGGTGAACCTAGATCTCTTTGCAATTAATATTTGAGTGACTGACTGTTTAACAACAAATGCATCCTTTTGAATTCTTCCAGCTATCTGGATTTCTTGAATGCCGGCAGTGTGTACCTTCAATCATTGATAATAGTCCAATTTGGGAAAGTGGAAACCAAGATTTTCATGTCCAGATAACTCTGTCGAGGCCAGAAGATGAGTTTCATTATTACCTTTGTCTTTAGGTAGATGATAGCTTGGACACCACAGGATTGCAGCACATGGTAAATAGAGACATTCGTTTGTTCTTCGTTCCCATGCCACTTTAGCACTTTTGTGCTTTTGGGACCTTTGTCCTTTTTCATATGAGTCCTCCTGTATGCCTTTCTTACTGAATTTTAATTCAGGATCCTCTATCCCATAGTGTCCTTTTGTGTGAGTGGTGTGCTTCATGTTCAGCTCACGAATGGAGGGGATCTGTTGGCCATTTAGTACTTATGATTCAGCATTTGCTTTGATGTACGATGCTTTCATAGGAGTTTTCTTTTGACCCTTATTTGCCTTTTGGCATTCATTTATTGGCATGGGATCATTTATATTTAATATACTGTTCACCTTGCTCCTTTCCATGGGTCCTCTGCTGTCACTCCTTAGAACATTTTAAGTGTGACGTGGATGGAGCCTCAACATAGTATTCTAGACTCTTCGAATCTAGTTTATTTCATAGGGATTAAGCAGGACTTCAATGTACATAGAAATATTCAAGAAAACAACTAAACTGGAAGAAATTATTTTATACAAACACACAGTCTAAGACCCAAAAATTTTATCATTCCCAAACATTTTAATGCTATCCATGCAACCGCGGGTTCATTCCCTTTATCAGAATCAAGAAAACAAACTAAAATAAACCTTAAATCATGACTCAAAAGATAGCCAAACAGATTATTTATATACAAGATAGAAGAAAATAAAGAAACTCAAGAAAAATAAGGCTTGAGAACCAAACCATTCACTGGTAAGTTCTCTTCCCACCCCTGGAGATCCTGTAACTTGTAAGTAGAAGGGCCAAGCTTTGCCACAATCTAAAAAGGGCCTACCCATAATTGCTGGACTTTACTGTGCTTTCCTTTCTCATCATGGGGGTGATCCCATTTGAGGACTAAGTCTCCTACTTCAAAGTCTTTTGTTCCAGCTTTATGTTTGTCGAACCACCTCTTTACTAACTCCTGCTGCTGCTTAAAGCATTCTCTAGCTTTAGATCTAGCCTCTTCTGCTTTCAGAAGGTTGCATATCCTTGTCTGTAAAACTTCATTCTCCGACCCACTAGACTCTTGGGCTAAAATAGAAGACGGCAACATGATGTTGGGTGGAAGAATGGCTTCTTTCCCATACACAAGGGTATAAGGTGGCACTCCTATTGCAGACTTGGGGGTGACTCTATCGGCCCACAGGGTGTTTGGTAGTGCTGAGTGCCAACTCCTTTGGTTTTCTATTACAGTCTTCTTTAGGATTCTAATCAGATTTTTATTAGAGGATTCAGCCAGGCCATTCCCTTATGGATAGTAGTTATTAAAATAATGCACTTTTATTCCTTTATCATGAGCAAAGGCAGTTAATTTAATTGATGAAAAGTATTTAACATTATCAAAAACTAACGAAATTGGAACTCCAAACCTAGTCATGATATGATCTTGTATAAAGCTGATGACTTCATCTTCATTTATCTTGCATAGCGAGATAGCTTCGACCCAGCGAGTGAAATAATTAGTCGCGGTCAGAATGTATTTGTGTTGGAGGGAAGAATTTGGTTTTATTTCTCCAATAATATCCAGTCCCCATTGCTCGAATGGTTCCGTGATCATTACAGGCTTTAGTTGTGCTGCTGCTTTAGGTTGTCTCCCACCACACCTTTGGCATATGTCACATCTCCTGAGATGTGCATGTGCATCTTTGAAGAGTGTAGGCCAATAATAACCTGCCCTGAGGATTTTGTGGGCTGTAGTGTCTCCTGAATAATGTCCCCCAGTAGGTCCATCATGCAACTCTGTCATTACTTTCTTCGCATCTTCCTTTTCTAGGCATCTGAGAAGAACCCCGTCATAATTCTTTCTGAACAACACTCCTTCAACAATTTGATAAGATGCTGATTTAAGACGTAGCGCTCTTCTTTGCTTGGAATTCCAATGTTCTGGTAACAGCCCTGCCTGCAGGTAATGCACAAGGTCTCTGTACCAAGACTCGGGAGTTGTAAATAAAGGACATACATCCATTACATGTAATTCAGCCTCATCCTCCTAGGCTTGTTCTTCATTGTTCCCACTTTTAGTCATCAGTTTGCACAATCCTTGACCTTTCACTATAGAAGCTGGCTTGAATTCAAGGTCGTACTCTTGAAGAGCTGTTACCCAGTTGCCCCTTCTTTCTCCTAACTCTTTCTGTATGAGAAGGGATCTTACAGCTAGGTAGGGGACTATTACCTTGGTTCGATTTTTTAATATATAAGGCCTGAATTGCTTCACTGCCTTAAATATTGCATAACCTTGCTTATCAACGGCTGGGTATTTTAATTCAGCCCCTTGCATACCAGTGCTCATGAAGGATATTGGGAATTCATCCCCCCCTTCTTCCTTTTGGGTGAGCACAGCTGCCAGTGAATCATCAGATGCAAATGTATACAGAATAGAGTCTTTATCAAAGTCTGGGCTTTTCAGGGAGGGCGCATGTGCAACAGCAGTCTTGATTTTGCTGAAAGCATTCTTTTCAATTTCAGTCCACTTAAATTGTGCATTTTGTTTCACCATCTGCTGCAGTGACTTAACAATCCGAGAAAAATCAGGGACAAATCTTCGCACGAAGTTTACAGTTCCCATAAAAGACTGCATCCCTTTCTTATTGTGGGGTAAGGGGATTTGTTCAATGGCCTTGATTCTTTCTGGATCTATAGATATTCCATTCTTCGAAACTATGTGACCCAGCAACTTTCCTTCTGTGACTGCGAACACACATTTCTTAGGATTGAGGGAGATGCCATATTTCCGCCATCGTTCGAAAATTTTCTTTAAGTGAAAATCATGCTCTTCTCTTTTCTTTGAGAATATTGTAATGTCATCAAGGTACACTACAGCACTTCATCCAACCAATCCGCAGAAATCTATGTCCATAGCCCTTTGAAATGTCTCTCCAGCATTAATCAGCCCAAAAGGAATCCTTCTATAGGCAAAGGTTCCCCATTTAGTTCTAAACGTTGACTTTAATCTGTCTTCCTCGGCTACTAATACTTGATTGTAGCTAGAGAAACCATCTAATAATGAAAACAGTTCAGAACCTGACACCATCTATAGCAGCTGCTCCATGGGTGGCACAGGATAGTTATCTTTATCTGATGCATGGCTTAAGTTCCTGAAATCCATGCAGAGTCTGATTTCTCTAGAATTTTTCCTTACTGGTACCAGATTTGATACCCACTCAGAGTGTTTGACTTTGAATATGATTCTTGCGTCCAATAACTTCTTCACTTCACTTTGAATCAACGGTTCCAATTTCGGATGCATTTTCCTCAAAGGTTGCTGATATGGCTTAGCGCCTGCTTTAATGGGAATGACATGCTTGATGATGTTGGTGTCATACATTTTCAAGTCTTCATACGTCCATGCGAAAACATCTTTATATTGTTTAAATAGACTGATAAATTTGTCTCTCTCTGTTGGCGAACAACATTTGCTGAGATTCACGAACTTAGGAGCTGTTTCAGTCCCCAAATTTATCATCTCGAACTGTAGCGATGAGCTATGGGTCTTTACGTTGGTTGGTCTTCTAAACTTTTCATTTAAATCAAACATTTTTTCCAACATTCTGACTCCTTTAGGAATGAAATTGTCATATTTCATCTCGGCCTGATGTTCCTCATCATCTATAATGGATCATTTAAAGACCTCGTCATTTGTCAAGAATTCTATTATTTGCTGATCATCGTCAAACACTCACAAGTTGGTGATCATATCTGGTACGGAGGGCCTGAAAAGCAGTTCGACAGAACATCGATTATTAGTGGGTACGAACCTAGCAGCCGATGTGGCCAATAGATCAGCTGCTGCGTTTTTAATTCCTGGAATTGAAACAATGTTGAATGCACTAAAACATTTAAGCAGGTCCCATACCTCATTTTGGTAAGCTTTCAAGTGAGGGGAAATACAGTGGATTTGATTTCTGATTTGCTTTACAATTATTTCTGAATCTCCAAAAACTTTTAAATTACTTACCTTTAATTCAATCGCCTTCTTTAATCCTTGCTCCAGTGCTTTGTACTCAGCTATATTATTAGTGCACTCGAACTCTAATCTACATGAAAGGACATGTTTATTCTTCTGTGGGTCGATTAGGACACAGCCAGCCCTTGACCCTTCTAATGTCTTAGAGCCATCAAAAAACAAAATCCAAAAATCACTAACTACTGAATGTGAATCTATTCCTACTGCTAAGTCTACTATTTTACAGTCAATCTCATCAGCCTATGAGAATTGAAGGAGATCAAGATGGGTGTCAGATGTGTTGTTGGCTTCTTTCGCTTGATAATTCCCCGGTTCCAACTCAATAAAAGAGTTTCCTAAGACAGAATCCATAGGTTCATTCTTCTCCTCAAGTCGGGTAACATTGTACTTCATGTGAGGCTCCCTCAAAAACGTAATCTGGTTCGGACTTCCTTTGTATGGCAACCACAGATGTGACCAATCAGACGTGAAATATCCATTAAGTTTGGCCAACCAATCTCTGCTCAGGATAAGGCCGTACGCATCTAGTATATCAGCCACCACGATATTAATGACCTGGCATACTTTATCTTTTGAAGCCAAACGGACTAGGACATCTTACATCTCACCAATTACCTTCACATCTGTCCTATCCAACTGAACTACTCTCCACGGGGATGGCTTAGGCTGCCCCTTGAATCTACCAAGAAATTATGTACATTGTAGTTAAAGATTTCAAAAGTAAGGAGGAAAGGTGGATGCTTGTGCTTGGACTTACCTCCACTGCTGGTCTCTCCAATCTCTTCTTCTTCTTCTGGTTGATTGTTAGTGGGCGTCTTCTCATCTGATGCTTCAAGGGATCTCAACAGCCTTTCTTTTTGCTGTGGCACTTTGCACATTTCGAATAGTGGAACATTCACCTTTATCTTCTTTAAATCCTCCACAATGTCATAATCCATCTGCTGTTCCGTGGGATGAGGCCTATCAGCATTCTCCTTATCTTCATTTGGCTCAGCCGTTGTATCATTGTGTCTAGGATTTTGGCTGGTAATAGTGAATTCTAGAATTTTATCAGCCAAGGATTTATTTTGAAATTTATTCTTAACATTTCTTTGTAGCCTCTTAATCTTTGGGAGTATAAGACTATCTTATTTAACCATCCCTTGGCTCCTTGTGGCTACGTTGGTTTCCACAACGTCCTTGTACCACTGAGTCTTTTCTTCTTCAGCGTCAAATAACGAGACAGAGTTCCATAAAGCCATGTTTTCTTCTTCCTGTTCTTTAGTGGAAGTAGAAGTAGAAGTCTCTTTTCTTTATTCTTCTCCCTCTTCTGTTAATCTAGAATCTAACAGTTGATTCATGACCAACGTCATCAAATTAATCCATTGAGGACAATTCTTTTCAGAGTGGGGCTGTTGGTGGAAAGTGAAAAAATTGTCCAAGCCTACCTCTGTTAAATTAATAGATGCAGCATTGTGAGGAGGAGGCCCGAGACTGATGGTTATCCTCTCTTTTCTTATAATATGGCTTATAAAATTTTTGTGCTTCCTTTTCTTTCTCCATATCTATGATTTTGTTGGAAAGTTTCTACATCATTTTGGCCATATTTTCCAAATCTGGCGACTTTTCTTCCTCAGGATTAGTAAACAATAAGGCTTTTCTTCCCGCACCCTTTTCTCATGCTTGCTCTGGATAGTCTTCAATACTCTCTCTTTCAGCTTCCACTACTTCAGCCTCTTCATAGGTTTCTGTCAATGTAGGCTTGGCCCTCGCTTTGGCAAACATGGCCAGATCAGGGCCTAAAGCTGAAGTATAATATTCAATCATAACTTTGTCTGAAGGCCTATCTGTTTTAGAGAAATTCTTGAGATAGGCTGCAAACCTTTGTGTGAAGTTGTGCACCTTTTCCTTTCTTTCTTTCTTCAACGCGTACAGCCCTTTCATGAGAGCTGCATGAGTTTTCTGAGTTGCATACTTACTTTTGAAAATTCTTTTGAAGGTATCCCAATCAGAGATAGAGTTAGCAGGCAACCCAAAGTACCATGACGCCGCAGCTCCTTTAAGGGTATGTGGGAAATGTCTGCAGACTACATCTTCATGCTCTCCAGCCCTCAATCCTTCTATCGCCAAATAAAAACTCTGCAGATGATCATCTACTAGTTTCTTCTCATTGGGGTCTAATTTAGGCAGCAATTTTTCAAAGGATTGAGGCAAATCATGTAACGGAGGGGTCAGGTTTAATGGTGATCTGGCTCTCCATGCAAGTGGTGGATTTGGTGGGTTAGGTGGTTGGTTTGCGTTTACGCCAGCCATGAGTCTGGGTGGAGAATGAGGAGGTGAACCAACTAGAGTGTGAGCAGGAGAATTGTGAGGGGTTTGTAGGCCTTCTTGATTCAACGACAGCACAACTTCCTGTAAGGCTATCTCTACAAGTTCTTCCCAGTCTCCAACCAACACCGAGCCTTCCATTTCAGGACGGTCTTTCTTTTTATACTCTCTTCTGGGCAATTCAGGGATGATTGGCAATCCTCCAATATTTTTTACATATGCCATGGTGTGTCTTCTCAGATCATTAACAATTTCATTGTCAACAGAATATAGATGTTCTCTTTCTTCCGGAATTGGATTATGGAACCCACTGCTTTCAGAACTGTTATCGATGGAATATTCTCGGGAAAACGGGTTTCCTCGGCCAGCCATACACTGGCGGCCCTCCTTCTAGTGCCAAAACTGTTGAGGCCCCGAAATTCGTAGGCAACAACAGTAAGGGATTATCCCCAATCAACATTTCCAACTAGCTCATTGACTGTTTAGTATAGGGAATCCGTCCGGTTTGCGGTCTGGCTACCGTAAGTCAAGTAACACAACAAAGGCTTTACCGGTTGCGGCCCGGTCCACCGAGTTTTTTGTATTTTGAGTTAAATTATGAAATGCAAGTGCCTAATTATCATGCAGGGTGATGAGATGCATGGAGTAGTCACAATGTGATGCGCAGGTTCTTACCTCTCGTCTTAAGGCCCACAAGCATCCAAATCAGATACAACAAGAAAATAAACTAACTACCTAAACTATCCCTAGGGAGCAGAGTTATCATTTATAGGTGAGTAATACATTGTGTACATGCATTATGAAGAGTTACAGTTAGCTGACACTTCTTTCAAGACACACAAACAATTACAAATATTTAAACAACCAGATAATCGATTGTTTTATGAACAACATTTATTATTCACAATGGAAAACATCCCAAAAGATACTGAAGAACATTCAACAAGAACATAGGTTCAGGAAGTTAAACACTCTCACAATAAATGAAACACAGCTGAAAATGAAATAGTTCCCCTTCAACATTGTTCATTTAATCGTGTTGATACATTCCACATTTCGCTTCCTCCAGCAGGCAAAAATTGCAGTTTCTGATTTGTAAAACGAAGTAGTTCCTGTTACAAGCCAAAATGGTTTACAAATTTCATCGAGGGAAAAAATCCCTCGTAACCTCTCCTTTCCAGTATTTAAACAAAACAGTAAATCGTTTGGGTTTCCCCAACGCATGACCTTTCGGTCTCCCTAGTGTTTCGTATTCTTTCGAGTTGTCTGTATGCACTCATGATTCTTTTAGTAATGGACCAGCAGTCAAGTTCATGCCTTTAGCATTATTGACTTTGTCTTCTGCCTCAAGGGCCCTTTCAGTGATCTAGTTGGTGTCGTTTCGATTTTTTACCAAACCGTTCTTCTATGTCTTCATGCATCGGCTCCTTATGCAGACCTGCAATTAATCCACGTGTATTATCCATTTGGGACTGGGTTATGAAATAGAGCGGCATATTATACAAACTGAAATGACTACTCCACAAAAACAAATGGCCTGGTGCACCCTGGCAGAAGTCGGAAGGATACTGACATCAAAAGTCAAAGGCTTGGCTTAGCCGCAACGGCGGGAAGAAAAAGACTAAGAAGCACGATTCAAAGCTATGGGAAGGAAAAATCCATCGGAGATCGGGTGACTTTGAGGTAAAATGCCAAATGGATTTCCCAGCTGTAACGGCAGAATGACAAGTGCTAAAATGATGTGAAACGCGGGCAGGAGAAAAACCCTTAGTCGAAAATCGGACAGCTTTACACTTCGGAGGCTAAAGGAATTTTCCATCCGCAACGGAAGACGAGAAAAGGACTGAAGACCTAAGAGAAACGCGGGCGGGAGAGGGCTTAGTCAGACATCGAAAGACATTCGAATCAGCAGCTGAATAGATTTCCCAGCCGCAACGGCGGAAGGGTAAAAACTATGGGCAAGCGATTGAAGACAAATACGAATCGGACGTCAGAGTGATTTGGACTTCGGACACCAAACTGCTTTGGGAGCCACAACGACGGAGGGAAAAAGAACAAAAGTAGCTGATTTAATAGAAAAAATTAAGTGTTCGAAATCCTTTAAAATTCAACAACAGTCAAGGTCCATTGCATTTTCAAAACAACGGCCCATCAAAGAGAATTGGCAAAACTAAACCCAACTATGCGACCCGCTGCAAAAATTCAAGCACAAACAAATTCTGGGAACAGGCTGTATATAAATTGTTCAAAACATCCAGACTTAAAGCATGACCGAAGAAACATCAAGGATGAAACAACCTGAAGCGATATTCAGTTATGAGGAGGGGCCCAAAATTTAAGAGATTTGGGAAGAAAAGTTGCAGCAGCAACAGATTATTTATATGTATTATCGGTAACCTCGCAATCTAATTGAGTACAAAATTGGTTCCATTGTCGGTGATACATATACAGATGAAATGACCATGACTAGATGATCTTAGAACATGTGATTAAGAACTGGTGGGAACGTAATATTGTGAATTATTTGTAGAAGTATGCTAGAAGAAACAAACTGACTATTGCGCAAGAAAAGTAGAAGTTCTTCCCTGAAACACATGAAAAGTTTGTCGAGTCCATACCTTAGTATTTAAAGAAGCTATTGGATGAATGATCTAGTAGAAACTAAAATCAAGTGTTACTCTAGAAATTAACAACGGGAGGTCGTACAAATTTGTCAGTGTGGTTTGAAAGAATCATTGACGAGTTCTGTGAGGAAAGAGAAGTCAATGAAATAGTCTCTATAGATAGTATCAAACAAATATTCTACAACAACCTAACCGAATAGTTATTGTGCTCATTGCTGACACTTTTGTTCAAAAATTTTATCGACAAGGGTGTGGGTCATATTGTCCAACCTCATTCGGTACTGATAGAACTGCTATCCAACACAACCTAGGAGGCCAAACAAAAGGAATGGGAAAAATTTGTCAAAGAAAGAGAGTGGGATTACTTTCTATGAAAATAGAAAGCTCCACTCAATATTAATAAAGTGTTCAGGTCGGCTATGGGGAGGGGGTAGTTCATAACATTCTGGAATAAGAGTAGATGAATTCTAGTCGATTTCTGAAAAACACCACTGCCAACGATGGAAATTCGGGCCAAAAAGAATATAATTTGAATAGTTACTCAGAAAAGAACTATGGATATCAAAAAAATAGAATAAAAAAAGAGTAAAAAGAAAAGGGAAGATATTAGAGAGTAGGCTGATGTGATCTAGAGGTGAATGATGCCCAGAGTGACAAAACAAGAAGAGAATCTGTCAGAGTTGAGCCATGACCGACAAGAAGAAGGTTTGGATGAAGAAGTGTCACTGGTGCAAGTATATTTGTGGATAGAGAATGGTGAAGCTCTCCAAGTTGATATACACCAAAACATCACAACTCATTCTCCGTTAAATTCTATCCAGAGTTCTCGAGTGTAGGATATTGTTCAATAAGATTTGGGACTACGATTTAGTGAGTTAGGTGTATGGGGTTGACTAGATGAAGAAGTAAAGGATGTTGACCATCTGGTAATTCATCGACCAGAGGAAGGAAATTCGGTTACCTTTCAACCCTTTTCATCCAACCGAAGTATTCATCTACTCTTCTTAGAAAATGAATGAGCACCCCCCAGCCAATCACAGCTTCAAGTAACACGACATATAAGTCAGATTCATAGGAGAGGATACCCCATTCATATCATTTTACTTGGGTATTGACACAAGGAGTTGACATAAACCAACATTTTGTTGAAAGCACACCGACTGCTATAGACAAAACATCCAACAGAAATGAAAGTTATGTCGAGAACAACTATGAAGAAAACATAGTCATAGGAAGTAACCCACCACCACCAACACCACCCACTCCAACTCTTGGAGAAGACATTGATGCTGAATATATGGCACACGTGTCTACACACATCCCCATCTATGAGGGCGATGGAGATACCAGATGACATTGGTTCATCTGTGAGTCGACTTGGGAAGCAAATGTTGTTACTAATGAATATCGATAGATGGTGCAATTTGCTGGTTTCTTGCAGAAGTGAGCACTCACATGGTAAATGACGTACATAGAAAATACGTTGAATGCTACTAAGGGACAAATTAAAAAACAATTCATGTCATTCTTCAAGACTCCAGATGCAAAAAATCTGGTAGCAAAGAAACTAAAGACTACAGTCCAGAAATCAACAAAAACAGTTCGAGAGTACGACAAATGATTTAAATACCTACTCATCCAGTTGGACTATAATATATATGAATAATTCTTAATCCAATGGTTTATTACAAGACTCTAACAAAATATCCAAATGCATATTAGATTGGACAACTTTAATACCTATGAAGATGCATTAACGAATGTGCTACAAGTAGAAATTGATGAGGACTATCCAGTAAACCCTGTTTATAGTTGTATTGAAGAACAACTAGAGATAATGCAAAAATCATTAGGGGAATAAAACCACAAAGGTCATTAATTATGGTGTATGAAATGCTTGAGGGCCGGGCACACAAAAGATAACCATCGCCAAGCAGATCATCGACAAGATGTACGGTTCGTTTAGTTGAAATGATTTTTTGACATTTTCCAAGAGCCTGGTTTACATGTGGAAAAATATTGTCCATACAATATGAAGAAAAAAAATCACTGGTACGTGATATGAGAGGTCAAAATCCATACAAGAGTTGAATGCTAGTTAAATTTAGAAAATCGACAGAATTATCATGCGGTTTACCAGACCAATGATGTTTCTCAGAATAATAACGATAATAATAAAAGAAACAATAACAACCAAAGATAAGCTGGCTGAAGGTACGAGTGTTGGTATTATAACAATCGTCATGGAGGATTCGTACATTGAGACTGATACTTCGGGAATCATGAGAATAGACCACAATGATCAATCCAATGTTATACATGATTAAATGAAGGGAATCGACACGTTGAATGTCCATACAAGGATCGAACTAACCTTAAGTTTTGTACAAGTTGTGGTGTCAATGATCACTCTTTGGAGGATTTCCCCACCATGCTTGAAAAGATCAAGAAAAAGAAAAATGTTAATGCCTTGTCAAGTGTCAAAAAATGTGATGTTGTTTGCACTAAGAACTTGCAAATTGTTACTAGACAAGGTACCAAAATTCGTAATAATAATCCCAAAATAAGCAAAATAAAGAATAAATATGACTATCCTAACCCGGTTATACAAAAGAAACTATATAATGATGCGTCGAACATATTTCAAAAATTAGCTGCATAATAAGTAAATAATGATGATCAAGAGAAGATGTCTCAATAATTAACTAACTTAATACATTATGATAATTATGTTACAAAATTAATCAACTTATTTTACAATATTAAGAGTAATTCTAGCATCGACAAAAAAAAAAAGCATATGTAGTTTGAATAAAAAAGACAAAAGTGATGCTGACCCTCTCAGTTGACCTAGAAATCGAAGGTTACCATATACGACAAGTTGTTCTAGACTTGGGGTCACAAGTAAACATCATGACCACAGACACATGGGAACAACTGGGTAAACCTCGACTTAACGAATCAAGTACATACTTGAAGTTAGGAGATCAAGGACTAATTTAAACCATTGGTGTTTGGAGTAATGTCGACACAACTATAAAAGGCATTACTACAAAACTTTGAAATTATTAGATCCTTCCCCTTTCCATTCTTAGTAGGCTGGACACGGGGTCGAAATATGAAGGCATCAATTTCACTGGACAAAGAAAGGATAAAAATTAAATTAATTGGAAGAAAATGATTGTTCCTATTCACCCTTCACAAGGATAACCCTAGACTAAACCTATAGATGAAGAATTCGATGTCCAACAACTGTACTAGATACAAAATAATGAGGACTATGCTGAACCGAATATATATGGATAAATCCACTTAGGAAACCCAGATTACGTAGGTTATAAATCAAACTCAGAATTATATGATTGGGAAATGGAAAATTATGAACTGCAAGCAAGGGAATGTTGGACCATCCAAGCCATTCCGAAGAAACAAACACGTCAATGATTCTCTGTATCTATATTACAAAAAATATTTGAAAGAAAATTTAGGGATTATCCATCCCTAGCACCAATGAAAATAGAAAAGAAGTCATCACTTAGGTATAAAGAGAGGGAATCGCAGTCCTTCATGTTGAACAAGTATCCAAAAATACAGGTGAACATGACCAAATTCAAAGTCTATTCGAAAAATTTACGGGACAAGCTACTCGATGGTGGGATACACACCAGTTAAGACTAACATCACAGTCGAAAGATTCAACGTATTTTGTCGAAAGATTTGGAGGAAAGAAGCTAAAAAATCAAGCACAAATACTAGTCTTTACATAAGTCCAAGATCTTGAAAAACACATCATTACATGTGAAAAAGAATGGAAAATACTTGGATATAAAGATGAAATAATATGGATGCACCTATTCCCATCGACATTAGATGATTTACTGAACAAATGGTACAAAATGGAAGAAGCGCGAGGTGAAACATTCTTATGGAATGAACTTAAAGAAAATTTCATCAAGGACTTCAAATTTATACCTGAATATGATCATCTAGTCAAAGACACAAAGAAAATAAAAACATATATAAAATAGACTATTAGTAGTAGTTCGACAGGAACTCACAAATGACCAAACACCTCATGTCATAATATTCGGTAAACTAAAGTACCACAGTCGACACGACTTCTACTAGAAACCGAACATACAAGAGGAAAAAGTTTTCAATGGAATTTTAACCTTTTGGAAACGATGAAACCAATAAAAACAATATTAAAATTTGAATTGACAGAAAAAGAATAACCTGAACGGAGGACAGCGAAAGAATTCCTAGCAGCATTTTCACAATTTAAGGAAGGAAGTTGACAAATTAATGAAACCAAGGAAATGGAGTGGATGGACACAAAAAATAAAACAAAATAAGTCAATATATCTAACAATGATAGACCTAAACTTGCAAGAATCAGAGAGTACTAGAATGATGAAAAGACAACAGAAATCATTAACTTGCTCAAAGAATTTCAAGACTTCTTTGCCCGAGAGTGCAAAGATCTTAAAGAATTAGTTCAGGAAATGGGAGAAATGAACTGCACCATAAAACCCAATGCAAGAACCATAAATACATGACTATACAAACTTTCTCATAAGTATAAAGAAATAGTGAAGAAATAAATTGACAATATGTTAGCGGCCAGAATTATCTAACCTAGTGACTAGTCAAAATGGGAAAATGCAATAGTTGTACAACCAAAGAAGCATGAGCCAACACAACTAAGAATCTATGTAGATTTCTGGGAACTCAACAAAGTCACTATGATGAACCCATTTATGACTCCCTTTGTAGATGGAATTCTCAATGAATTTACAAGACATGAATGCTACCCATTTACAGACAGTTTCTCATGGTATAATCAAGTACGATCACCAAGGAAGACCAAAATAAAACAACGTTTGTATGTAAATTTGGTTCATTTTCTTACAAATTCATGCCATTTGGTCTAAAAAATCCACCAACTATATTTTCAAGAATAATGGTTAAAGCATTCTAGGAATATACCTACAAAAAAATGGCTGTGTATTTTGATGACTGGACTATTTACTCTATGTTAAAAGAACACTGCAAATGGATAAGGTTAATGTTACAAAGATGTCGACAAATTCAATTGTCCCTTAATATAAAAAAATGTATTTTTGTAACTCCTATTGGAATTCTACCATGACACATTGTATGCAAAGAAGGTATTAAGGTTGACTTTGCTAAAATCAAAATCATTCTCGACTTAAAACTGCCAGTTAATCCAAAACAAGTCAAAATCTTACTAGGGCATACTGGGTACTACAAAAAATTCACTCAACACTATTCAGATATGAGTTATACCTTAGAGGAATTATTAAAAGAGAATCAAGAATATGAATGTATTGAAGAATGTGATGCATCATTTGACATTTTAAAGAAAAAACTAGTCGAAGCACCTATTCTTCAATTTCTGAATTGGTCGTCAACATTCCATGTACATATTGACCCATCCAGTATAGCAATCAGTTCCATATGGACACAACCAGGAGATGACAAAATGGACTACGTGATTCTATACAATAGCTGAAAAATGAATAAAGCTTAACGTAATTACTCGACAACAGAAAGGGAAGCGCTAGGAATGGTCTTTGAACTTCAAAAGTATCGACACTACTTGCTAGCTAACCCATTTGTGTCTTACACTGATCACCAAGCATTAAAATACTTAGTTATTAAACCCTTACATCATGGGAGAATCTGTTGTTGGCTATTGTTATTTCAAGAGTTTGAGTTTGAAGTCATAGTTCTACTAGAGAAAGCAAATGTTGGACTTGAGCACTTGTCGAGAATCGACACATAGGAGGAACTGACAGGAGTTGAAGATGACCTACCATATGCACATCTGTTCAGAATAGAATTTGTAACTTCTGAACTCGAAGAAATAGGCCAATTCCTAGAAAATGGATAAGCACAAGAAGGAATGGGTGATAAACAGAAGAAAAATTTAGCAATGAAAGTTGCACCTTATAGAATAATAAATTTATTCCTCTATAAACTCGGTTTAGATGAGGTACTCCATTGATGCATTCTGGATCATGAAAGATAAAGTATAATGCATGAAACACATTATGGCCCTGCTGGAGGACATTTTCAGTCTGACATGACTACTAAGAATATCCAACAATCAGGATTATGGTGGTCGACATTATATCATGATTGCCGAATATTTTTCAGTAAATGTGACCGTTGCCAATGATTAGGTCGGCCTCTACTAGGTACTGGGATTCCTTCAATATCAGTAAACCCGAGTTTAATATTTGAAATTTGGGTGATCGACTTTATAGGACCATTTCCAATACTTGCTAGAAGGACCGTAGCATGCTATATTATAACCAAAATATGCAATACCGACAAATATGATTGGGATGAGAACTTTCCTGCTGTCTTATGGGAATACAGAACGATGTACAAACGATTGACAAATCAGACACCATTATGACTTGTTTATGGCCAAGAAGTACTCGTTCCTTTGTACTCTGACAACAAACACCAATAATTGCCAACATATTACACATTGATGTTGAATAGGATAGGAAATAATGAATAATATAATTGGCTAAAATATAAGAACACCGACTATTCACAATACAACACAAAGAGATAAAAAACAACAACAAAATATTGGCATGACTGAAATATTAGAAATAAAAACTTGTCAGTAGGAGACCTTGCGTTGTTGTATAACTGTCGAGTAAAAGGAAAACCGAAAAAACTACACATAGAGTGGATGGGAACATATATTGTCAAGAAATCGATGCTAATGGATCAATTTGGCTAAAAACGTTACAAGGAGGTGTATTTCATAAACTTGTTAATGGTTCCTGACTAAAACGCTATGAAAAATGAAAAAAAAAATGGTTATATAACTATTCACAAAAATTGAAAAAAAATCAAAAACTATAAAAACTGAAAAGATCAACAAAGAAAATAATACAACAAAACAAAATGACAGGGCCTTGGATTAATTATCAGGAAGGAAGTAGCAGATTACCATTCGAAAGAAATAACCACCGACGTCATAATCATCAACACGATGAATACCACCTGTTCCAACGACATTTCCACGATCATGAGGTACATCGACATAAACAAGACTCAATGGTCTGATGAAGTCATCGTGATCATTGACAGAAGGAGATCCAAAACTGGTGCGCATTAAAAGAAAACTCGATAGATCACCCTTCACCATCAAATCCACCATTAATACCTTCATCTACTAGATCGTTGTCCATTCCACATATTTCTGCTATAAATACCACACTAGAGGAATACCAAACATCATTCCACGAAGAGCTAGAAAATAAGAGCCATCAAACCCCTAAAAAAAAGATATCTATGTGTGATCTAGAGAATTCAATCGACACAATGGCACCCAAAAAGAAAAATACAATATCTACAATGAACAAAATTAAAGATTTAGAAAAAACCACAACTCCACTGGTAAGGCAAATAGATAACATCCACGAAGGAAAAGCTATAGAAACATCTTGGAAGGAAGTTAGGAAATGGTCATACAAAGATGGAAAAATGATGAAGGAGGCTCAAAAGGTTAGTGCAAGCAAAATCCTCACGTACATAAATGCACCTCTCATGGAAAATTTTGCGGGCACAAAGGGCATCATCGCATATTTAATTATTAATCAATACCACAACGACAAATTTTAGTTCAACAGACCTGTTGAGATATCATGCGACTTAATTTATAGGCTTACCGGGTTATCAAACAAAGGTGAACCAATACCTATAAAAACAAGCCCAAGTTTAGTCGACAAGCTAACGGAAACACCAACAAGGAAGAAATCAAGAGGATTAGTCATTATCCAAATTCATTTCACCATACTCAAACTAGTGGCAAAATTTTCTTTACAGGCCTAACAACCACATGGCGAGGTTCTGACTTAAAGGTGGACATGTTGGAAGCCGTCGTAAATGTACCAGAAAGAGGAAAAATTTATGACAGGGAACAATACCCAGTAGAACTTATTAAAAACACCTGTGCAAAATGTCAAGAAGAGGGAAGACCAATTAGATTTCCTTCCCTAATCATATGGATTGCAATGTACTATATTCGATCTGTCGGAGATCCAGACTTCAATGAACCGAACATAATCAGTATGTGGAATTTCAAACCTTTTTCAACAGATAGGAATCATTAGGAAGTACAACAAGCCAAGGTTTGGTTGGATACTTGGTTCCAGGAGTTAAAAATAAAAACGACCAGATGGAGGGTACCGTAGAATATTCGAAGATGTATGCCGTCGACTGCACATATTCAACTAGAATTAAATCACACTTAAGTCTGGTACTTGTAGGGGTATGGAGGAAAATATGAACTCCTCAAATTTTATCCATCAGTTGAAGACATTTTTACAGAACTAACTTGACTTTCTAACACCAAGTTAGACAAACTCCAATCAGAAAGAAGGTTGATTAACCGATCGTCGAACCCTTGACTGATCATGAAAAAGAAGAGGACTATAAAGTACATCTTCATATCAATATTTTCACCCTGGAGGATACTCCAACAGACCAATTTAACAATATACAAGATGCAATGACAAAAGAAAAAACCCAGTCCGAAAACCTACTTCTAGAATATGCAGTGACAAAAGAAAACATCCGTCAGCTAGCTTTCGATTTATCTAAAGCTCAACAGAAGAGGAAGACTCTCTTTAAAGGAAAGGGGAAGCATAGGATGTTACTCCCAGAGCAATCAGATGATGAAGATGAACTACATGCTAGCGCTGTGCAAATATTAGAGGATGTTGCTAAGAATAAAATAACATTTGCGGAACAATTCAATAAGTTCGTCGAGGAAGAGGCAAAGAAACCACAAGCAAAAAAGGTAAAGAATTCTACTCAACCCGAGGTTGAACAAGTCGACCTCATGTCCACTCCACCAAGGATGATTTTAGGGGAGAAGTTTAGCCCATGGGCTATTTTTCCATGTTTTAAAATAAAAAAACAATTCACCAATTTCGATTTTTTGAAGCCCTATTTTGCCCAATTTTGATGGGGTAAAATTTTTTCACTCTAAAATTCACCAAATTATTATATAGATGATATAAAATCTTTATAGTTTGAAATATTTTTAGAAAAATATCGCCAAATATTTTATAGTTGAAATTTTAAGAATTGGTAGGATTCGCCAACATTTATACAGTTTTAAATAAGTATGGTTCCTTAAAATTATCCCTACACTCCACCACCTCGATCCCCGGTCCAAATATTCAAACAAGGATTACCAACTTTAGCCTCTGTTACACCAATGGATTCCTTAAATCCATACTTTCAAGCACTACCCAAAAATCTCCTGACAAGAGTAGATAAATATGTCAACCTACAAGATTTCTATGAAAATACAACCATATGCAGTGATTTGTTTTGAAAAGGAAAGGAAACTGCATTGATGCTTTTTACAGCTCGACGTTTCGATCTCTCTCTGAGATTATAATCAGGAGTGCTTACTTAAGATAATGAAGAGGCCAATGATCCTCTTATATATGGCTTGGTTATCGGTTCTAGGTGAGGGCGAGGTTAAACTTAAACTAGTCGGCTGGTCGGTATGGGAAACAATTCACAGTGCTCAAAAGGAGTTTAGGGTTTATAAACAATTTAAATGTATAATTCAACTATTAAAATTCTATACTTTGAAGAATTCTCATTTTTAATTTTTGTCTTAAGTTTTAATTTTTAATGTTATTTTTATTCTTTTTATCTACTAATTGGTATGTATAGCTAAATCAAATTATTTTAATATTTAAATTGATAAAAACTTTTAATTTTTAATTTTATTTCTAATTTCTAATTATTAATTATTAATTTTTAATTTTTAATTTTATTTTTATAATAAATTCAATTATTAAGAGATTTTCAATGTTACGCTATTGGGAATAATGTCAAAAGGGAATTAAATAAAAATAAAAGAAAACAAAAAATTATGTTTTAATTATTTTATTTAAATTTATTAATATTTTATTATGTCTTAAGAATGATTAGAGTAATTAAAATTAATAGTATTATAAAGTTACTTTTATACTTACACTATTAGAAAGATTTACTATTATCATTTAATTTATAATTTTTTATTTTATTATTTAATTTTTACTTTTACTATTAAAGGAGTATTAAATTATAACGAGTTTAGGTTTTTCAAGGTTCTTTAATTTATTAAGGAGTAGAGGTGAGAATGAAAGGTGTTAAGTCTTATTAAGGTTAAAGAGAAAAGAGGAACCTAAGGACTCGAAAGACAAAAAAGGGGAGACGGAAAAGAGGGGGGAGGGGAGACAACCTTGTTGGGTCTTATGGGTTCTCCTAAGCTAATTTTTGAGTGAGTGTAGGAGGGGAAGCCAAGTGTCGCTAATTTTGTTTCCATCATCTCTATTTAAGCAATCATTAGCCATGTTGATCTCAATCTTCTCTCTTATTTTTCACTTGGCTAGGTTGTCCTCTCTTGCAATGACCACAACATTTTTCAGACAAATATGATGTTGGGTAAGGTGAGCATGTTCATCTAGGGTGAACATCTTATGTTTATCATGCCTAACTAATGATAAACATGCTAGTTACCATTTCAAAAAACCCACAACAAGTTCTAACTATCCCGCACATCCCCGACCAGTCGCAAAATTCCACACCAAAATCTCTAATTGTGGGACACATCAAATCCATGTTCCAGAGAAATATAGATAAAACCTCTGAAATTGTGGCAGCACAAACCTACTCATTTATCTCACAATCCATTGAAAGCCCCCGAACCCCTAACCCGGATAATGAATAAGACTAAGGATCCATTTCAAAAGAACTTGTCGACTTTGAACAAATTGAACCATCGACAGAACACCAATAAATGGTTGAGAATATAGAATCTGTCAAAGCCACTAAAACTATCGAATAACTAGATATGGTCGAAAACCCTCTACCGACAGATTCCATCCCAACTCTTCCTTCGACCTCTGATCAACGACAACCTCTCGCTTCAGCCACACCTCTGTCACTTGTACCACCATCTACCATTCCCCCACTAGAAAATTAGTTAATAAATCCTACTATACCAAGAAACACCATAGAGAAAACACAGTCCATACCTCCACTGACAGAAGAAGCTGAAGCACATAACAGAGGACAAGAGTTGCAAAGAACAAAAGACGGAAAAGAGAGAAACAAAAACAAAAGGAACACCAAAAGCAAGTACAGTTGACACAACAAGGAATACCATCAGTTATTCACCTTTCTCAGTTAGGATAGACCACAACAGTCGACACACAAAATATCAGAGAAGAATAACTAGACCGACTGGTGGATTCCATCAATAAGGAGTCGAAACTAAGAAGAGAGAAAAGAAAAGAACAAATAAAAAAAACTAAAGATAGAACAAACGAAATTCCTAACAAGATGTAAAAACTTAGAAAGGAATTTCATTCCAGTCTTGGAAGGGGTCGACACCGATAAGACTATTGGATAAATCATACCAATTGTTTGAAAGCGTTGTGTTGAGTTTTCAGGAACAATTACAGGAAGGAAAATAAGAACATGCAAAAGAGACCTCTGTATTACTGAGAAATCAGTATACAACATTTTCAGCAGCTCATAATTTACTAAAGGAGGATATCACATGATCTATTGTCACAGAAGAAGTCATAAGGAATTGTTTCATCTATTACAACTAAGTGTTTCAGTAGGACCGACAAGTAAGCACATAAGCAATGGAGAAGACAATTCAAGACTAGCTTGTGTTAGAGATGGAAAAGCTAGACAAGTTAGAGAAACAAGAACACCAATGGATCAGCCAAGCCATACCTATCCTAGTCATCCTCGACAAGATTCATTCTCATATGAAAATACTATTTGACACTGTTGAGTAAAAAGCACAACTCCCGGGACTCAACAGGCGCAACATTTTTAACTTAAACATACACCAAAAAGTGGCAAACTTGTTGAGTCTCACAAATTTTACTATAGACATCTAGAAGGTGCTCCACTCTTGGGAGGAGTTCCAACATCAGTTAGCAATTATTGCAGAAGCAATTGTGGAAGTATGCATATAGAAGCAACCATCAATCACGCAACACAACCCATGACAAAGCATTATAGAAACTACTCAAAGACATAATTTTTTCCACCTCCTTGTTTCTTCTGGACAAAGAAAGATTTTGTGCTGGGGAAGATGTTGGAGGAGCTAGTCACCATATCCAACTAGACTCATTAGTCAACTAATTGTATATTAGGTTGAATTCATTAGGTCGTTTCAGTTGGTTGAACCGAGGGGTGATTACTATAACTATTTTGTAAATGTATATATAGGTTGTTGATCCAGATAGATACTTGGTTCGATTTATTGTATGAACCCATGTGTGTATTGAGTAATATAATTTTTTATTTTGTCTTTCATTATTTTCTCTTGTTCTGTTATTGTTATATGATTCTTTATTTGTATAATCGGTAACCTTGCAATCGGATTGATTCCAACAAGTAGAAAAATATACAAACTAGTGAGAATACTATAGACATGTTGTCAAAGGTAGTAACGAGAGACAACATGAGGTCATTCTCAGTTTAAGTTTCCCTTCAAGAATGAAGGTGAATATGAGAAATTTACCAAGTTCAAGGTTTAGAGAATAGTCCAACAAGTGAAACAATGGTGGAGTTGTTGTGATTAGTCTCGAAGTAGGAGATTGTTGTGTGCAAAGCCTAATTATTATTTTAGTCATGTTTAAATTCCTGACGGAGCTATAGTGGAGATGGAGGGGTTGGACCACCCCTGGGATTAGGGTTCATGGGGTTTCTGGGGAAGGATAACCCAAGAAAAAAAATTGGTATGTTTCTGTCGATTTTTTGGCCATTGAGATGCGGAAAAAAGATCCTTGTAAAATGTTGTAACTTCGTAGTCAATAAGAGTCGTTCATTAGATATTAGATATGACGGTAGAAATTATTTTAGGGATTTTATCCCTAGAAGGGAAACCTATTTTGTATGAGGAATTGTATTACAAATATGTATTTCATTTTGAAATATGAGACTATGAGAGTGTAGAATATTGCACAAGATGATCTACAGACAAAGAAAACCGTCACTTAGTTTTATAGAGCAATACATGAAAAATTGAGAAGAAAAAGAGTGAAGAACAAAAAATATTTAGAGCTCAATTTAAAAAAATACATGAATTATTATTCATTAGTATGTATAAATAAATAATACATCCTCAATGGAAAAATCCGTTAGTCTAAGGAGGCATTTGAAATCCACTCATTGGCTAGGATTATTTTGCGTAGAAACCATCACTAGACATGAGATCTAGTCATAAATAGTGAATGTGCTTAGTTAAATGAGTGTAATTGATGGTAGGTAGGTATGAATTCCACATGATGGAGTTAAATAATGATAATCTAATGATAGAGGGTGCATTAGGGTGTTCAATTTACTATCAAAAGTCATCAAAGTTCACTATCAACTCAAAATGATGAAATCCAGGAAAGGTGGAATAATTAACTAATTATGTCCTATTTAATTGGATGTAACAAGTGGTGGATGGATAAAATCATGGATGAGGGGACACATGTGGATAATGATATAAAAAATGACAAGTACAATGCATTAGGATGTCAACTAACATGGTCTAAACACTACGAAGACAAATAATGTTGCATGATTGTATGAATAACGTCTAGATGGGTAAAATATTTCAATATAGAGAGAGTGAAGAGGAATTTGTAGAAAATGTGCAGTAGGTTATAGCCCTTCATTTTGTTGGACAATTTCATAGAAAAGACTGGTAATTTCTATTTGGACGTAGCCCATCTTGGGTGAACCATGTTATATTGGTGTCTCTCTTCAATTTAGTTTATGTGTTTTAGTTTTTCATATTGTTTTATGTTATTTTTAGGTGGTATTGTTTTTCTAACATTAAGCATATCCATTAACAAATCTACTACTCAAACAATATGTTCATCATCTCTATTTTCAACTACCAAATAACCAATTCTCTTGCTAAGAAGATAACATAGACATCGAGGTAGCTAATCCTGATTTTTACACTCCTACAAATCCATCCAAGTAAAAACAAGTGAAAAGTACCACAATCAATTAAAGTTCCATTAAAACCATGTGGACCCTAGTCATCGAGAGAGATTACCCCTTAACAACCGTAGATTCACAAAACTCACAGGGACACAAAGTTTAAGTACACAAATTGTTGTTCATTATTTTGGTTACATGACTAAAATATATAACTAATATAATTAGAACCATTGTGCAACCCGTTACCAATGTAAGATAATTCAATAATATCAATTATGAATCACAACTAGTAATCATTGAGATGCATACAAAATAATGCCCCTAGCACCTAGGTATTAAGAAGATAATTTCAAGATGGAGGGAGATGAAACTAAATTACAGTAACTCCTATACAATATTCCACTTAGAATTATACATACACAATACCGATATTATATCATATGATGTAAAAATATGATCTATATAATAAACAAAATGAAATTTACATTTCCACAATGCCAAATGAGTGAGATTCATTCATTTAAGTAATTTTCATGAGTTTTGAAACATATAACCCATGCAAATAGGACTAAGCATCAACACACATCCCAAAAATAATTTTGCAACTCAACCATAGCCATTGTGCAACCCCCATGCTACAACAAATGATTCTGCAAAAATAAAGCACATGTATATGGACATAGAAGAAAGTATATGGAATCACCCATGCCTTGAATTGTAACCCGTACATATATATATTGATAGCAGAAAGAACAACAAATAAAAATACACTTAGTACCTTTGGATGTAGTTTATGATGTATTTTTTTACAATGGTGGTGGAAATGACATGTCTTATAAAAAGTTCCTTTATATTCTTCAATTTATCCCTAACATATGTGTCTTAGTTTTGACAATTCAAATGGATGCTAGAATTTCAACGTCTATACATTAGAATTTTGACATATGCACATCAATACAACTTGAATTCTACATGACCATTTTTTCTTTGAAATGATCAAAGGACCATATTATTGACCTCGTCAAGGTATGCTGGTATTTAGATGACCATGTGCATACAATATAATTATATAATAAATTTTTCATATCAAACAAATAGTTGTATGACGCTTGTTACCACCTAAGTTGTACTTAGTGGTTTTTTATCAAGTGATCCTGGTGAACCGGACATGGTTAACTTGTCTGGACTTCAAAAGAGCTATGGGAGTACTTCTGGGAAGTGCTTGTTGTACTATATCACATTTTCATACCCCAGGGGGGAATAGTAATAAATGTTCTAGCATGATAGTGTCTGTAAAAGACTCGGTCTCTTAGACTTTATTTGTCAATCCGATCAGCCAGGGTGTTTTTTCCCTTGGTTATTATTGGTTGTTGAATAAACGATTGATAATTTCTGAGTTTTTCACTCCATACCTCCAAAGTTGGGGTGGTTGGCTTGGCATTTAGGCCTATTGAGGTTATTAGAATCTATGTGTCAATGTATAAACATGCTAGACATCATTTTTGAGTCATATGAACATGTTTAAGTCCCCCTAGGTGTTTTTCAATTTTTCAATCTTTTAGTTTTTTCAGTGTTTTTTATTAAAATTAAATTTTTTCCAAAACCTAGGCTATTTTTTAATAGTTTAATTGGAAAATTTGATTTTGTAATAAAAGTGGGCCAAATAATCGGTTTCAGTCATGTAGGTGCTCATTTTCAATCTAAGAGCACCATGTAAACCCATGGACCCACTATTTCCTAAGTTTTGAGTGATTTTCCATCACTCAGGTCAGAAAGCCCCAAAAATCAATTATTGATTATTTTAATTGATAAATTGATGAATAATGGAGCAAATCCAAAATCCAAAATCAGTGTATTCTCAGCCGATTTGATTGAAATCAATCAGATCTGAAGCAGATTGACTTGATCTGACAAATCCTTGACTGAAGGAGGTGATCAAATCAGATCTAGAGTTGATCTTCAGCTGTCTTCATGGGGAATTTCACCCTGTCTCTCTCCTCCACACGTGTGGACTCTCCTGGATGCTCTGTGGACTGATGTGTCGGTGTATGGGTTGATGTGTCAGCTCAATCAAGCCCCCGGTTGACAAGCAGGCTTAGTTCAGCTTCAGTTCTGCATTGATGAACTCTCCATCAGTTGATTTCACCTGATTCCATGAGGAATTGCACCCCCCCATGGGCTGGATGGCCCGTGTTTTGTATATATCCTGGTTGAGGCTCCCTCTTCCAAGCTAGTTAGAGCTGGACTGAAGGGATTGCCATTGTAACTCTACATTTGATCATCGTTTGTGAATAAATAATCTTTGGAGGCTATACTTTGTAGTGCATGTGTATGTGTGGATTCTCAATGTTATGCTGCTGATGTGGTAGCTGCAATTTCTTGCCAAATTCTATCCTGCTTCTATGCTCTGGCTTCAAGGATTCGGTTGAATCAAGTAAGGGTGTAAACTAGGAAAGTTAGATTACTTTATATTTTTTATCCATATGATGTATGCTCAAAAATTTCAGTTATATGCTTAAATAAGATTATTTTTGCATAATCTTTCATTTTTGTTACTTTATACATCTATATCCAGATCTCATGAGGTGTGTGCAAGATTCTGTTATTTAGTTGCATGTTCCTGATTGGATGAAGGTGTGGATATAGATTGATGCCATTCCTATCCAATAAGCTCAAGACTCTGCCCCTCAACACTCCACAAAAGGGCCTCCTTTCAGCTTGCTCCATTCAAGCAACGATCCGAGCTTCTCTCCTCTTCTTCCCATTTCTATAAAAAATCAATTTTCTTACCTGGTTATGGTGTGAAAAAGATTTGTTATAATTTGGATCTGTTTCATCAAAGTAAAATATACATAGATCTGATATTTCAAATCTCATAGTCTAGATCTCAATTCTGAAAAATATCATCAAGTCTTCTAGATCTAGGATAAGGAAATCGTCCATTTTGCATGACAAGTTAAAGAGAATCAGTAGGTTGAATGCACCAGTTTTCCTTTCTATTTTAAAAGAGATTAAATCCAGAAATCAATGCATATTTCATTGGCTACACAAACAGAAATCCAAGATCCCAAGGAAAGATTGCTTTCCTTGGTTCCTTTTTCGCCTGTTTAGCTAGTTTTAACTTCATTTTTTTTTAGATAAGGTAAGCTGATCCAAAGGTACTCTTAAAGTAATTTTGGGTGTATGTTGTTCTAAAATGCTCACTATTTTTTAACAGGTCTGACAGAAAAGAAAGGAAGCTGCTGTCCGGAAGTGGCCTCAGGAGCGTTCAAATCCTCTCAGGGGTCTCCCTTTTCACTAAAATCTTAAAATTTTTGCAAAGTTTTAAGATCTTGGTTTCATCCTATATAAGGACCAAGAAGTTTCTGATTTTTCAGTTTGCTGATATTGTAACCAATAATAAATAAAATTATTTTTGGAATAGGCTCTTTCGAGCCCATTCCCCATCCCCCTTGGGGGGATTTGCGTCGGTGTCCTTTTCGTCACTTTTTGCTTATTTCTTTTCAAACTAGCATTGATCTAATATGTAGGGTAGTGTAATTTACTTTATTATTAATTTCATTTTTCATACTTTATATTTAAAAGTAATCTTAATACTCACCCCACGACTTCCCAATTGACCCGAAAGGGGAAAGAGATTCGTGGTAGGACTAATTAGAAAACTAGAATCATGTATCTATTTTATTTTCAATCATTTGTTTTCAGCTATCATAAAATTAAACCCTCCTTGATTCCTCGATTGAGATCCACTTGGATCGAAAGAGGTTCATGGAGGGTTTTCTTTTAAACAAGAACACCCAGTTTAAAACTTACTAAAATTTACAAGACTCTAGTGTGTATGCTCTGCAATTGGCTGCGGTTCATCCGATCAGTCAAGCTGTATCAAAAGCACTTGAGTGACTAGTATAATTAATACTCACTCTCCCCAAATTAACAAACCAATAGGTGAAAATACAACACCTAGATCGAACCATCACGGTGGAAAAATACCCAAAGGAAGCGGGAACTTCTGAAAAGTGACCTCGGGGCGCCGATCTCTGTCACACCCTAACAGGTGCATTATGAACAATAGCCCCAGAGACTCCATTTCAGCCCACATATTCCTTGCGGGTAGCCGTGAAGGTTTAGTTTTGGACATACTCCAAGTACTCTAGGGTATATCTGGAGTCCCCCCTTCGCCTAATTTTAATCAACTCACACTTCATTTTTAACTTAAAACATACCAAGAGGAAATCGCAAAACACTCACTCCAAGCACATGCAAGTACATTGTTTCTATTTTCTGACTCCATTATAAAGCACTGGTTATTTTCTTGCTTTATATATATATTGTGTCTCAGCATTGTGCTTTCGTGTGTTTATTTTCGTATCCTGACATCTTTGATTATCTATAGTTAAATTGCAAACTCCTAAGTAACTCAGTCAGTTTAACATCACAATGCTAAGTAATTATCCTTGGAAACTTAATAGGGTCTACCCCCCTTGGATTCGTTAGGAGTTGAGCTTAAACGGAGGAGTCAAGAACAAGGTGACAATCTTGACTCGAGACTTGCCCCCAAGGACACACCGAGTGGCTTGAAGATTTCTGCCACGTGAACCAGGTGTGTGAAAGGGGGCAACAACGCTCTCGCAATCTACAATAGAATTTTTTGTAGTTTCAAAAAATATACCATCAATATTACAAAAATTTCCTATTGAGTCATCTAAGTTCATCAAGTAAATTATCATTAGTTAATTATGGCAATATCAAACAAGGAAAGCTTAAGGATTTTTGTTAAATTAAGGGAGAAAATTTGTGATGGTGAATGTTGGTTCCCTTGAAAAAAATGCAAGGTAATGGAATAAGAATTTTAAGGTCTACAACAACAAAACATTGTTGGGAATATGGGAAATTCGAATACAAGTGTGAATTTCATCCAATGGTAAGATGTACTAGATGGATTTGTTTGTTAAATGCCTGATTTGTAATATCATTAACTTAACTTGGAAGTTTTAATTTATTGTTTTAATTATTGATTTATATATGTTGGTTTCCTAGGGCCAGCACGATAAGAGTTGGTCAGCAAGGTCATTAATCTATTTGGTTACCAAGGCTTGGTCAAGGAGGAGCTACAAGAATCTAAGGAATCCTAATACAAACTATACAAATCCATGTATTCTACTTAATTAAATATGTAAATTATTTATATTAGGAATACCTTACAATAAAATAAATGGAAAGGAAAATACAAATTTTTAAACTACTAACGTTGTTAGAAATATTGACTAAATGCAAATGTTTGAAAATTTTCACTGGAAGCCTTAGAAATTTGTTTAGACATGAATGGAAAATATCTTATACAGGGAAAAAAAATTAATTTATTTTGTTATATATATTAAACATAGCTGAAATAAGATTTAGTACATAAGGTTTGACTAGAAATAGATTTAGTTCCCTTAGACAGAAGGACACTATAGAATGGTATCATATTTTATTTTAATTTGTAATGCAAAGTAAAAGAGTTCTAGTATTGGATCAAACAATAAGAAAGATGTGCCAAATTGTAGTAGAAATGTTGGTAAACAAAATGATGGATATCATCATGAAGCCGATAATTAGGATGATTAAGTTAATCCTATGGTTGAGGAAAAAGATTATTTTGACATAATCAATAATGCTGGGATAAATAGATTGATCAACTACATTTTTCATGTTGCATTGATGGATGACAACATTGATGGATAACGAACTATGTTGAAGATGTGCCTCTCATTGAGAAGGAAGAAAAACACTTATATGGAGGCTCAAATAGAAATATTCTCTCCGCAATTTAATTTTTGGTGAAATTTAAAGTTTTGAATGGTTTATCTAACACTTTCCTCAAACAGATCCTAAGGTATGCAATATAATTCTTGATACATATTGAATACAATTTTGTGTTCTTTCTATTTTTTTAAGTGTTAATTAAATTGTAAAAATAATGATGAAAAATTGAGGAGCAATATTACTTACTTTAAATTTTTGTTTGAATGTTTTAGATTATTAGCTGATATTCTCCTACCATCACCAAATCATTTACCTTGCACATATTGATAATTTATGTCATTATGAAATATTTAGCAATGGAGTATGAAGCCATTGATTCGTGTCCTCATGACCATATTATATATTATGGACAACATGAATGAAAGTTGGACTACCCTCAACGTTGAATAGTAGATATCGAACTAATGAAGTAACACAAAGGTGCAATGCAAAGTTATTTGTCATATTCCCATAATTCCACTTTTTTGAAATTTGTTTAAGTGCAAAAATATGGCACAATTCATGGATTACCATGCATGAAATATAAGAGAAGATGGTGTTATAAGGATACCTATAGATGGTATTGAATTTAGGGACATGGAAGAAAGATGGTTAGTTTTTAAAGAAGAACCCGATATTAGGATTTCATCAAGAACTGATGGTTCCAATCTATTTGGGGTGATTATATATGTTTACGTAGTGTGTCCTATTTTTTTTGTATAAACAATAAAAATTCTTCCTTAGATTTCAATAAAGATGGAGAACATAATGTTTGTTCGAGGTAATTGTTAAAATTATTTTTATTGTTTTCAAATACTTATAATTTTAATTGTACTTTATTAGAGAATTATTCCACGTTAGTACCATGGTCATACATCTAGGATACATTTTAATTAGTCTCTTATGTTATATAGTACAAAACTAGGTTGTGTTGGGAAATCTTGGTTCCTTTGGTGTTTTGGACTCATAAATGCTCCCAATCACCCTCATTTCATCATTCTAGTTACACATGTTCCCTCATTAATGACTTCTCAATCCTTGGTGCACTCCCCATCCATTAAATCAGGATAAATGGTTGACTGGAGGCGCCCATGCATGTATTTGGGGTGTTTTTTACTCTTCTAGACCATTTATTTCTTCCTAGAGCCACTCCCACTCACTAATGCAATCCACCACACCTAGAATACCCTCATTTATGTCCTTTCATGCTCCTTCCACGTTCACACTAGGATTCATGACTGTTTGAGGTGGTTTGGGAGCTCATTGGTCCATCGAGGGGGTTTTGAGGTAAAAATATAATCTTGCCACATGTATGCATCCAAATTGCCTCCAAAGGATAAAATTTTTATCCTATTATATTATCAAAATGTTCTAGACATATCTACATGTTGGAAATTCATAATAAAATCTATTATTGACACCATTTATATGTGTTAATTTCACTATTTTCACTGCTTTCTACATAATTTGTGAATAATATTGAATCGTGAGTATTAACTTAGCTCATAGATCTTGATGTGAATCATAATTTCACATTGTATCAGAGCTATTTAGAGCTGCAAATAAAATCCAGGGTGTTTTAGTTTCTATCTAAAGTATTTTCCAGAAAAAATCAAGTGTCTGCATTGTAGGTACATCCAGTGGTTTGGTCACTCAATGTGCAAGCAGGAATGGCACAGACTCATGTATGTCTTACCCCATTCAACTATTTTGAATGGAAGGCCAAAATGGTAATATATATGAGGTTGAAAGGCCTCTATAAAGTCACCATGGGAACTGAGATCAGGACCAACTCTGTAGTGGAAAAATTAAAGTACTTCAATGGGCTAGCTGAGGCATTCATGATGCTTTGTCTCAGTGTTTCGAGGGATCTTCTCTTCCATGTAGAAAATATGAAAACACCCAATGAATTATGGCTCAAAATTGATTCATTTTTTTGAATACTGATGAGATGAGAGGCCACCAACTTGAAAATGATTTGATCTCATTGATCCCAACTCACTTTGAGACGTTCCAAGATTTCTTCACAAAGTTCAAATCATTGGTGCTTCAGCTAAAACAATGTGGCATTGAGAAGAAAAAGGAGTAACTTATCTTGTCCATTCGTTCAAATCTAGGGCCATGTAATTCAGTGTTTGTGTCAACATTCCACTCAAGCAAGCTCACAACTCAAAATTGGAGGATTCCTTCATAGGAAGACTTCATGTAGTCATTTCCTCAAGAACAAGACAAGTTGGTACAAATGTGTACCATAAAATATAGAAAGGATTAAGCCCTTGCTACAGTATTTTTTAATCCATCCAAAGGAAATAATAAATCTAGATATTCGAAGCAACAAGAGAAGAAGAATCCCAAATCTTCAGGTGGGGTCTTGAATCCTAGCAAGGACAAAGAGAAGAATAAGCAAGAGAAGAAAAAATGCACTTATTGTCACAAAGGTTGGAATATAGAGAGTGAATGCATGAATAAAACCATTGACATGATGTCCAAACTCCTTGAGAAGAACAACATTACCATACTAGAAGGCACAAGAAAGAAAGAGGGAGGTTCAAGCTTAGAGAACAAGGAAACAAGCCATGCTTTGGTTGCTGGGTCTTCAATATCTTCATCCTTCATCATAGATTCAGGTGCCTCTAGGAACATTGATTCAGTGCATTATTCCTTCTCATACCTACATCCTAACAGTGTTCCATCCACCCTCATGGGTGATCATTCAGAAATCTAAGACAAAGGGATTAACAGGATTGATCTTGAAGATGGGTACTTCAAAAATGTGTGGTTTGTGCCTGATCTTGCAACAGACCTACTTTCTGTCTATCAAATGACACACATAGGTACATTAAGAGAGTATCATTTACTCAAAATTATGTGGATATATCATAAATATCTATAGGAAAAGTTGCTGCAGTGGGTTTTGCTGACCATGACTCAAGATTATACAAATTATCTCACTTCCTTCCATAATCCCAAAGGAATGCACTCCTGTCACATGCCAATGAGACAAGAATGTTGTGGCATGATAGATATGGTCACCTGAAATATAGGTACCTTCAATAAATATGCAAATAAAGCATGGTTGAAGGGCTTCCTACCATCAAGTTTTCCAATGGTGCATGCAAAGGGTGGGGTGTGTAGTGGGGAAACATGATGAGCGCGCAGATATGAGAAAGGAAAGGCAAGGAGGGTTGTCCAAGTTCTTGATATGATCCATTCACATATCATAGGGCCTATTCCCACACCCTCAGATGGGAATTGAAGTTCTGTGTTTACTTTCATAGATGATTTCTCAAGGTATTGTTGGGTGTATTTTCTTAAGCTAAAATATGAAGTTTTTGAGAATTTCAATGTGTACAAAGATTTAGTTGAGAATTCATGTGGGAACAATATCAAAGTTATTAGGACTGAAAATGGTTAGGATTATGTCAATAATCATTTGCATAATATTTGTGAAGAATGTGGCATCCAAATGTAGCATTCTTTTCCCTACACACCACAACATAATGGTGTTGCAAAGCTCAAGAACAAAGCTCTCATGGAGATGGCTACATGCATGATGGAAGAAATGAATTTTAATCCTAATTTATTGACTGAAGCTATTATTTGTTCTGCATATGTTCAAAACATATCTCCACACAAATCATTGGAAGGAAAAACTCAATTTGAGGCTTTCAGTGGTCACAAGACCAATGTTTCTTATTTCAGTGTTTTTGGCTCAAAGGCTTGGGCTAGAATTCCTCCCGAGAAGAGAAAGGAATTTCAAAATCAAAGAAAGGATTCCATTATGGTTGGATATGATAAATATTCAAAGGGATATGAGCTCTTTGATCCCTCGTATTAGAAAACATTCATCGAAAGGAGTGTATAGTTCGAAGAAGATCCCATACAGGAGATCGAACTAGCTCAAGGGGAATGCTCAAATCCTCCACTCCATGATGATGTAAGTGATGATTATTCCTCTTATTTTTATGATTATTATATTTATGATTATTATTTTGACATGAATTCAGATAATGACTCACCCATTCGGCCAAATTGGGTTGAGAAAACCATAGAAGCAGCTAGTGATCTTGTTGGAGATCCACTAGACTCTAGGAAGACTAGATTTTAATTTCACAATGCCTTCTCTAATTGTGAATTGAATATCTCAGAGAGATTATTTATTATGGTTGTATATGATACTCATACATATTAGGAAGAATCACTTGACCTAATATGGAAAACAACCATGCAAGAAGAGTTCAAGTCCTTACAAAACAATGAGACTTGGGAATTGGTTCCCTTGCCCTCCAAGAGGAAACTAGTGAAATGTAATTGGGTCTACAGGACCAAAGTGGATTATTATGGTTCTGATATCAAGCACAAGTCCATTTTGGTTTCCAAATTTTTCTCTCAAGTCCAGGAGTATACTATACAGAGACATTTGCATCGGTTGCAAATATGGACTCTATTAGGCTACTTTAGCCATTGATGCATCTAAGCGCTGGGAGTTTCACCACATGGATGTGAAGAGTTATTTTATTCATGGTGAAATTCATGAGGAGATATATATTTAAAACCATGAATTTTTTGTTCATGATCCTTCACTTGTTTGCAGGTTGAAGTTGTCTCTCTATGGCCTGAAGCAATCCCCAGGGCTTGGTATGCCAAGATGGACAATTTTCTGATATCGCTTGGATTTGAAAGATGAAAATATGATCCTAATGTATATTTGCATCATATTGGTGATTTATTTCAGTTAATGGTACTGTATGTTGATGACCTCTTGACTACAGGGAGATTCACTTCTGATATAGGTTGAATTAAACCTTCATTGCACAGTGAATTCTCCATAACTGACCTTGGATTGTTGAAACAATTTATTTTCAAGGATAAAGGTAATCCAAAAAAATTATTATGAATAAATATTATTAAATTTAAAAATGGATTAATGTAATGCAGCACAGTTCCCATTCCTTTGAGGAATAAAACTAGGTGATTTTGGTGCATCTCCATTGGTGGACAACTCATTGTACATACAACTAGTTGGGAGATTTTTGTATCTTACACACTCTCAAAATGATTTGAATATGATGTGGGTGATATTTCAATATATATGTAGAATCCTCATGAGATCCATTTGAAGCTCGCAAAAATAATATTGCATTATGTGCAACGAACCAAACACTTCAGGGTACACTTTGTTGTCGGTTCTCTAGTAGAACTAGTTGGATTTATTGATTCTGATTGGGATGAATATTCCATTGGAATGAAGTCCAATTCAGGTTATGTATTCATTCTTGCACATGGCCACATGTTTCAGTTAATAAATAAGCAACACAATATATCCCTTTCATCAGCTAAGGCCGAGTACATAGGAGAAGTGAACTTAACTACACAATGTGTGTGGTTGCAAGGTATTCTTGAGGAACTTGGTTTTGCATTTGATTCACCCACATCATTTGGTGTGAAAATAAAAGTGAAATTAAGATTTCCATTGATCCAGTGTAGATATATAGGACCAATCACATTGAGATACACATGCACTACATGAGGAGCTTGGTGCATGAACATGTGATATTATTGTAGTATTTCCCATCTGCAGAGCAATCTACTAACATCTTCACCAAGAGCTTCACAGAGAAGAGATTCATCTATACGAGATCACTTCTTCGAGTGGGTGAAACATGGTGACGATTGATATTCACTTTTATATATTTCTTCATGTCCATTTTATAGGGGATGTTATGTTCCCATGAGGTTTTCCTCCTTACCTTGGTTATATGGACTAATAAATTTTTGTCATAGGTGACTTAAGCCTTAGTTGCCAATGCCCCAATAATGTGATGTAATTAAAATAATTCAGGCTTAAGGGGGGGTTTTAGAGCATTATTCCACCTTATTACCATGGTCATACACCTAGGACACATTTTCATTAGTCTCATGCATATGTTATATGGTCCAAAACTAGGTTGTGTTGGTCAATCATGGTTCCTTTTTTGTTTTGGACTCATAAATGCACCCAATATCCCTCATTTGATCATTATGGTAACACATGTGCCCTCATTAATGATTTCTTAGTCCTTGGAGCACTCCCCATCCCTTAAATCAGAAAAACCAGTTGACTAGAGACACCCATGCATGTATTTGGGGTGTTTTTTACTCTTTTGAACCATTTATTGCTTCCTAGATCCACTCCCACTCACCCATGCATTCCACCAGGCCTATCCTACCCTCATTTATGTCCTATAATGCTCCTTCCACGTTCAGACTATCATTCCTAACCGTTTGAGGTGGTTTTGGAGCTCACTGGTCCACCTAGGGGGGTTTTGAGGTCCAATCTAAGCCTGCCACATGTATGCATCCAAATTTCCCCCAAAGGCTAAATATTTTCTCATATTCTATTATAAGCATGTTCCAAACATATTTAATGTTGGAGAGTCATAATAAAAAATATTATTGACACCATTTCTATATGTTAATTTCACTCTTTTCACCATTTTCTACATAATTTGTGAGTAATCTTGAATTTTGAGGATTCCATTAGCTCCTAGATATTGCTGTGAATCATATTTTCAGATAATTAATTAGCTTTTTGTTATTTATAATAATTTTTATATGTTCAATGTAATAAATGTGTGTATTTTCAAATAATTAAGTAAGTATCAAGTTAAATATATGGACAAACTTACTGATCCTCTTACTGATGAATCTATAAATATATGTGTTCACATCACTATGTATGACATATCCAAACCATTATGTCAAATACTATTTCAATTCCATGGAATACTTACATGGACAATCCATGGTGCCTCGGGGCAAACACATTTTGGTGGTAATTAATATTAAAGTATTGCAATCTAGTGGTTTTTTATTTTGTTAATGATCCAAGAAAATTTTGAATACTTTCTTTGTGTAATATTAGTTTTAACATAATTCCACATCTTGTAGGTCCTCAAACAAAGGGTATATTTTCATTTCTAGTGTGTGGTTTGAGATTGTATCTTGATGCTCCAACATATTAGGAAAGGATGTGTTTGATGAGTATAGGAACATCCTCCATAAGAACCATCATTATCAAACTACTAAGAAATATGTTTTTAATGGGAAGGAAGAGACCAACAAAAAATATAGAAGAATAACACCTTGATAATGAAAATTGGAGTATAATAAGAATCGTCGTGAAGGTAAGAAATTTGATTCCAAATCACATGTAAAAATGTTATACATCTTGTAATATTTATAATATTCAATTGTTTATATGGTATATAATATTTTTTCTAATTTATGTTCAATAAAGGTCATCGACGCATTAATGAGCTTCTTTCACGAGGAATGAAATGATACCTCATCGAATTTAATAGGTTTCCCCACTATGAACACCTATAAGTTGCACATTTGTTTGATACATACAATGCATATCGAGAAGAATATTACAAAACCATTATTGACAACTTTATATGGAAGGAATGTCAAAGATAAAATAAGCAAAGTTATTAGCGACATTTTGGAATCCAATCATGTAATGGGAAATTTGATTAATTATTCTAATGATGGACACCTAGAAAATATTCCATGGTTAATTACATAGCCGGAAAGTCATGCTGTAAAGAACAACATTAAAAAATTTAAATTTCCTATTGGATTTTCCTTGAACATAAATAACATCTTGACAAAGAAAGGAGAATTTGGTGGGGTAAAACTCACAATCAGCATACATTTATTAAGGTAAATTGGTGTATTAATCTTCTAGATTTTTTTTCTAGATTTTGGTTGTTGTATTGAATTTACAAATAACATAATGAGTATGTATCCTTATATGTTTCAATGTGTTCTATCTATTTCTCTCCAATATAGTTTCAACAACAACATAAAACAAGTTATATATGATATCGACAAGTACATGAGGTAATATCTCACAATTTTTAATTTAAAGGTTAACTACACAATTGTCCTATTTGTGATTTACTTTCATGGTATGCATATATGTAGTATTTTATTCAATATTACTACATATTTAAGTTGTGTCGACATGTTTAGGTGGTTGTCATCTAAAGAAATCCATAAAGAGTATATAAGGTATTGGAAAAGGGAAGTTCCTCGGTTAATTTATGAATTATAAAAGTATCTTCCTCCAGTCTTTTTCAATGCACAATAACATTACCTCATACACTAAGTTGAGGAGATTGAAATATGTGGACCTGTAAACACAAGTTCAATGTGGATGTTGGAGAGGGACTTAAAGGAATCAGAATATTTTGTTAGACAAATATCATGTCTAGATGGATCTATGGTTTAGGGCTATATGGTATATCAATCCATGGTGTATATTAGTTAGTACTTCCCGTAAGCATCATCACCACATATTAATGTGCCTCACATTTGGAAAACTAATTCCAAGAAAAAATATGTAGGGGATTTTTTGTTGGGAAATGGTGAATCAAGAAAGTTAAAGGTAATGAAATATCAGATCATATCAACTTATATAATAGTGTATATTATATTATTTCAATTTCCTACTTTTTTAATCTCATTTAAATTTTATTCATCTGTAATGTATTAAGCTTTACTATGAGTACCTAATTATTCAATTGCTTTTTTTGTCACACAACTGCTCGAGAGTGGGATGCACTACACTTATACATTGAAAATAATCTTGAATGGATGAAGGCATGGATAGAATGATGCAATTTTCATGGTAAATTATCAGGGGATGTAGTGGTGGAGTTGATTAAACTATCTCATCAATTTAGATATATAAATCTTATTCAAAGGAAAATTGATTTATCAAATGGTGAAAATAATAAATAGGTTATCATTACCCACATTTTTTAGCTCTGTATATTAGATTTGCTAGTACTTTTTGTTTCTCAAAATTTTAAGTGATTGCTAGCCTAAATATGTTTATCGATTGACCATATTGTTTTTTTAGCATTTTGATCAAGAAACACACACTACAAATATATTTTATGGAATGGTATAATAAAATTTTCCATTAAGAAGTTGGATGATTGTCATGTCCCCTCATAAATGATTCAGTCTTTATGTTCTTAACCCAGTCAATCCCTTGGGTTGAGGAGAAGAAAATTAAATGTCTTGCGATTAATTTTTGAAAATTCAAAGTATTCATTAATTGGGAGATGTCAAATTTCTGAATAAAGTTTAAAGAGGAATGTATCAGGAGTTAAATTCATAAATTACTATTTTATTTATGAAATAAAAAGAGATATAATCACAATAAGGAAATCCAAAAACAATTAAATATAGGAAAATTAAGAAAAGAAGGAATAAAACAATTAAGGCAAGAAAAATTGGGGAAGCAAGGATAAACGAAGAAACAAGGACAAGGAGGCAAAGAATAATAAAGTAGGATAATGAAGAAAGAAGAATAAAGTAGTATAAATTAGAAAATAAGGAAAAATAAGTGGAAATCAGAAAAAAAACAAGATAAAGCTAGAATAGTAGGAAAAAGCAGTGAAAAGCTAAAGCAAGAAGGTAAAAAGTAAAGCATGAAAGAAAGGCAGCTTTATCCATCCATGAGGATGCATTATCCTATCTAACTTGCTCAAAATTTCATCCCCATTATATAAAGGATGGAGTGTGCACCCGTAGACCATATTTTGGACAGTTTGTGAATCGAATTGAGAGAATTGTGCTACTCAAGACTTGGGAGATATGCTCTTGGTAAAGCTGGGAGATGTTCTCCATGATTGTACTGTTAGGATGAGGACATATAATATTCATAATTGACTTTATTTCATGTCCGATGATCATATCCAATGAACTTTAATCTAGTTGCAGTGATTTGATAATCCTTCCAGTTTGAATCTTCATATTTTCCTAGTCTCTTCTCATAGAGAATTCTCTCTCTATTATTGATACCACTTTTTGATGTAATTAATCATATAAAATTTTAAATTTATGTCATATTATATCTCTGATATTTATTTTCTTTCTACAATTAATAAAATTTTGATTTATGTCCTCTTGTGCACACCTAGTCTAGATTGCTATGAAATTTGAGCTAGTTTCAGTGTTTGAATCATTAACACATCAAGACAAATACAAATTCAATTATCTCACTTAATGATTATCATTATAAATTAAATTAATAAATCCCATCCCTGATATTGAGAATTCATATACCCCTTCCACTGTTTGGGCCATCCTGAAGTTGAGCTACTTGAGTAGTCCTATAAGCCAATTTCACTAGTTTTCCTTGAAAACCACCTCAAAACTTCCTAAAACTTGTTGGTGTGAATCCAAAGAGTTAATTGACTGATATTTAATGTTTATAATCCTATCCAGGCCAATATCCATCTACATTGGTTGATAGGATGTGTGAAACAAAGGGTTTAGTTTTTATATGACGGGGTGCCCAGGAGTTTTGGGAGTAGACTTCAACCTCGCTGATTTTGAAACCATAAAATGCCCCAATGCATTGTGCATGGGATCTTAAGATGAAAATTATCCCTTCTCATGATTTGAACTCATAGTAACCCCAATACTTGATCAAATCCTAGTTTTAAGTTTCTTATCTCGTTGATTGCTAAGTTGTATGAGTTAGTGTGCCAAATACAAAATTTTCTACATTAAAAGTGGTATCATATCATGGTCCTATAAACCTACTCAGATTTTCATTCATGAGTCATATAAGAGATCCAAATACCAAGAATAAAGATCCTTTAGGGGATGATTATAATGGAATGAATTCCACTGAAGGAAATTCCAAGGAGAAAGTGAAGACAAAACACGGGTGGAAATGGTTAGATACAAAATATAATAATAAGTATGATGCAAGGATTTTGAGACATGACCTGTAACATTATCCTGATTGGACAAGAAACTAGAGAATTTCTTTTTAAGCAGGTGGACTATAAGAATGGTGAAGGAAGTAACCATGGGTCTCCAGATGAAGAAAGAAAGAGCCCTAAATAGTTTTTATTTCCAATTACTCTACCTCATAATCGACCTAATTAATTCACAAAGGATCCTTCAAGTCAATCAATGCATACTATGCTGATGTTCGTTGATGAGAAAAGAGAAGAGTTGGAGGTCCAGAATGAAAACATTGTTACAGTGCAGGACAAACATGGTGAATATCTCACACTGAATGAAGAATGTCAAATGGATTTGATATTCAAAGAATTTTGTGACCTCCAATACAAAACCAATCCAAGAGGTAATTGTTGGAATCACAATCAGAATTATGAGCTAAAGAATGTCATTGTAAGAATTTCTATTCCCTACTTTGATGGCTCATCAAGGTGTATAGTTATCTCATGGGTCCAAAAGCTAGATACATACTTTGAGTTAAACCCAATGGATGAGAGAGAGGATATCAAGATGGCCACTCTATTGTGCAACAAATTCCCATAAATAGCATAAAAATAGCATAAATAAACAATAAGAGATTAGTCCATGCCTTAACAATGAATAACAAAGATAAATATCAATCGTCTTTGAGGGACGAACCTCCTTACACAATGTACTCAGTACACAATACAAGATAAGATAATGTGATGACTAAAATGAGAATATCTCCTTCCTATATATAGGAGACAAAGGTGTGCAATAATAACTAATAGACCGAAGCCGACATAAATAATATGTAATGCACCACAATATAGGGAGTAATACGCCACACTATATGGGGTAATGTGCCATCATTAAGGGATTAACATTCCCCTGCCCTTCACTGAAGTAGTTCTGGATGATGCTATATAAAGGACTCATATTCCCATGTTGAATCTTCTATCGCTAAGTTCTTCCCATTTAATGAGATACTATGGAATTGATCGATTTCGAAGCTGTCTAGTTCTTGTTTAAGTAATTTATTCAGGATCCAATATTTTTTTTAGTTCCTCATTAGGTTCTGGTAATATCATTTGAACTGGTATCTTGTCATCGATTACCTTGTTTAAATAGGAAACATGGAAAACTAGATGGGCTCATGAAGATGCAGGTAGTTCCAATTTGTATGCTACACTACCAATATTTTGTAACACCTTGTAGGGACCATAGTATTTAGGTTATAGTTTATTATCCTTCTTAGTGTTCTTCATAGACATATGATTGTATGGTTGTAGTCTTAAAAACACCCAATCCCCCTCATTAAAGCTGCAGTCACTGTAGTGTTGATCTGCTTGTTGTTTCATTTGATTTTGTGCTAGATTTAGGTTGTTCTTTTAAAGTTGAAGAACTTGTTGTTGGTGCTTCATGTGGTATTCCAGTACTTGAAACTTAGAGGGAGTCTCTTAGTGAATATGTGATGGATGGTGTATGATAGCCATAAAGTGACATAAATGAGGTCATTTTTGATGATGTATCGAAGGAAGTGTTATGCCACCTGTTAGCACCATGTATGGGATAAATGGTCGAAAATAGGGTAAGACCAGAGTAAATTTATGGTGAGTTCTAAAAATGCATATGTTATGACCTAGAGGTGTGCATAAAGGGTTTGAAGTTGTTTAGAAGGCTTATTCCTAAGTCTGAAGTATCAGAATGGTAAAAAATCCTTAAGCGCAACCTTGGAAATGAGCCTTGTACGAAAAATTCACTTCAACATTAAGTCTTGGTGAGAATAGATGGAGCATAGCTACCATGAATAATATCTATGATGGAGGTGGACTCCGCTGATCTAACACACACAGGGAAATAAGATTATGAAATCAGTGAAATTGGGTTGAGCCAGCATATTTCAATGGTTGAGATCTGAGTTGCAAAAGATCGGACACTTCAGAAGAATCCCACAAGAGAAAGGTGTAAGGAAGATAAGGGATATTCCAAGATAAAATGAAATCCATGTCTGCTCTCAGATCAATGTTTAGGGTGGAGTTCCGCATGAAATCAATGGTTGTAAAGAGTGGCAGAAAGAAAAAGGAGGAAGTTCAGTTGTGAAAGTTGGAAAACCCACAATATGAAAGCAATAAATTTGCAGAAAGGGAAAGGCAGAAGAAAAAAGGAGGAAGTTTGTATTTGAGAATTGACAAATCCGCAATTTTGTGGAAAGGGAAAGGTGAAAGGAATCTTGCAGAAGCAAGATTGCAGAAAGGAGCTTGTGGAATGATGGTGATGGGAATATAAAATGGAGGGTGTATATTTGATTCAAAATAGATCTATGGCTGAGATTTATTCCAAAAGTATAGCATGCACACTACAAATATGAGAGGAGAATTAGCGGAAGGTGGAAGTGGATGCAAAGCATGTAGTAGTGGTCCAACCAGTCACTACACAATCAAATAAGAAAGGGGTTGAGGAGCCTCTACTTAGATATCAGAACCCTTCCTTCACCTCTACAGAAGAAGGCTATTTGAAGATTCTATGAATAGTGATTTTCATCATGCGATCCTGAGGCCCCAAATGTCAAAGTTTTCCATTTTCGTCAGTCATGCGCATCACAATGTGCTTTCTCAATTTGTTTGTGATCATGGAGAATATGCCACCTCCAAATTTGTTAGGATTTATGTACATTCAGGTTTGATTCCCATGATGGAATTGATTTTGGTGCTTTGTCTCGGGGGAAAATCGATCTATAAATGTAACCTCAATAAAGGAGAAGAGAGGGGGGGTTACAACAATAATTATACGTGATTATCCTTTGCAATATGAGGAAACATGAGCATTAACATTCATTCAAATAAATTTAAGAGATGGAAGGGGAAAATAGAAGAATCCCAGTGCAACAATAGGCACCTATCTGTGGATGAATCTCTTAAAACACCTTTAGCAGAAGCAACAATAAAGGCTAATAACTGAAATGGAACACCTAGCAGAAAGGAGTGCTTAACAGAGAACGAATTCCTTGCATACAACTAGAGACGTAATAGCAGAAATTCACAGATATATGGAAATGGAGCATATAGGAAAAAATAAACTGAACATTGAACACTATGATGAATATTAGACACTCAAAACATACTTCTACATTAATGCTTCCAAGAAAATATCAGGGCTACAAAACCAAGTACGGAGGCTTCCAAAAAGAATTTTTCAGGCTTCAACTCCATTTCCCAATGGCGTTTTCTATTTCTCTGTCTTAGACTCTTTGAAATACAAATAATCTATTCTCATAAAAAATCTATCCTTTTGAATACTTGCTGCGAGACATATGTTTATGTGAACGGTGCTTGTGACCCTGAGAGAGCACTGTCTGGCTATATAGGCTCTAATACAACCTAAAGTTGGTTTGAAATAGTACCCCAATGATTTCATACTCACAACCATAGTGAAATTACCAGGTGATGACACCACCATTCTACAAAGGGTAACCACTTGAACCATTGTGTTTGTTTATTAGCTGTAAAACATCGAAGATACCCTTCCAAACTTTTGTTTATTATATTTTTCTATCCATCAAATTGAGGGTGATAAGATGACCTATGAGATAGTTGAGTAGCCAAACAAGAAAATAATTTGGTCCAAAAATTTCTAGTGAAAATGGGATCCCTGTCACTTCCTATAATATTTGGAGTACCATGTAGTTTTTTTACTATCTCCATAAAACAATTGGAGATCATACTTGCTTTGAAGGGGTGATATAGTGCACAGAAGTGTGCATATTTAGTAAGTCTATCAATAACCACCATGATGACACTCTTTCCTTCAAACTTTGGTAAACCTTTGATAAAACCCATTGAGACCTATGTCCATATTTGACTTGGAATGGAAAGTGGTTGTAGGAGTCCACGGGTCTTAATTATTTCCACTTTATTTTGTTGGAAAACCAAACAATCTATCACAAATTTTTGAACATCAGTTTTAAGATCATCCCAAAAAAATTATTTCTTTACCCTATGGTAGATTTTTAAAAACATGAGTGCCCTCCTATCGATGAGGAGTGGAATTTGAAAAGTACCTTTTGCTTGAGCTAGGAACTCTTACCAAGATATAAGTGACCCTTGTACCATAAGAAGTCATCTTTCCACCTAAATGTATTAGAGGCACTAGGATCCTACTGTAACTTTTGAATAAGTGTCCATATTTTTTGGAATTTTTCCATTCATCTATTGCTTTGGCTATCCGATATTATTGGATGATCTAAATAGAATAGAGTAATGCTCCAACATCCTCATATTTCCTAGAGAGTGCATATACGAAAACATTTTGCTTCCCTTTTTTGTAGATGATTTGAAAGTCATGTCCCAAAATATCTCACCCATTTTTTTCGCTCTTCTAAAGATAGCCTTTGTTCCAAGAAGTATTTAAGGATATCATGCTTATTTTTAACCTTGAAATGCCTCCCTATAAGTTAGGGGCTCCATTTCTTCAAGGCATGTAGTATTGCCAACATTTCCTTCTCATAAATGGGATTTTGTAAGTTCTTTCTCTTGATTGGATGACTTGTGACGGAAAGGAGGTATCCTTCTGGCATTAGTACAACTCCAATTCTATTTCTTGAAGTATACCATTCCACAATAAAGGTTTTTGTGAATTTTGGTGTCTCCAAAACAAAATCTTTACAAATGGCCTCTTTGAGTTGTTGAACGAATTGCCTCTAGGTCCAAGAATATGCATCCTTATTTAGTAACATTTTCAGAGGAACTGCTATTCTTCCATAGTTCCAAACAAACTTGTGGCATTACCATGTCATACCTAAGAATCCTTGAATGTTCTTCATGGTTTTGGGAATCAACTAGTCCATAATGGATTTAATTTTCTTAGGGTCTAGATTGACACCTACATGAGATACACTATGACCCAAATACTCTACCTCCTTTATCCCAAAGAAACATTTTGAGAGTTTTTAATACCGTTCTTTCTCCTTTAGTAGTTATAGTTCCTTATCAACATGTTGCACATGTTCTTCCCAATACTTGCTATAGATTAGTATATCATAAAATAATACCTGCACAAATTTTTTAAGGAAAGGCTTGAAAATAGAATTCATCAAACCTTGAAATGTGGAAGGCACATTTGTTAGACCAAATGGCATGACCAAAAATTCATAGTGACCTACATGATTTCTGAATACTATTTTGGGGACGTCTTCATCCTTCATTCGAATCTTATGATACCCAAAATTAAGATCCAACTTTGTGAAGAAAACTGCTCCATGTAATTTGTCTAACAATTCATCAATGATGGGAATGGGAATATTATCTTTAATGGTAATATTGTTGAGCTATCTGTAATAAGGAAACGTATTCCATGATCCATATGGATTGGGTACCATTACCAATGGTGCAGAGTAAGAACTTTTGCTAGGCCTAATTATGCCATCCTCTAACATTTCAACAACCATACACTTAATTTCACTCCTTTGGCTATAGGGATATCTATAAGGTCTGATGTTAGGAGGAAGACTATCTAGAATTAAGTGGGTAGCATGATCAAAGTCACAAATAGGTGGAATACCTTTGCGAATATCTTCAAATACATTGGAATGCTTATGAATGACCCTTTGGAGATCCGGGGAGATAAGTAACTTTGAGGTTTGAACATCTAATGAGCATAATTGTGCAACTACACATTGATGTCCTCTTTTTAACAAATTTTTCATACCATTAGAGCTTATCACCTTGCTTGGTTTTCTTGTGATACCATTTAACTCATATTCTTTTCCTTCCCATGAAAATTTCATGAATTTTTTTTGAACATTAAAATCCATTGTTCCCAATGATTGTAACCATTGGACACCTAAGACAACATCAACACCACTCATTGGGATAGTAATCATTGGAATATTCAATACATATTCCCCAATATCCATATTGATATTATGGCATTTTTGTAAGTAGTTTATAGTTCCTCCATCTGCAATCATTACTTGGAACTCTAGTAATGGATATACAAAGCAATTAAGAACTTTAGCTAATTTACAGTGAATGAATTTATGAGTACAACCAGAATAAATAAACATTGTTACCTTTTTTTTTTATGTATCCTTCTATCTTGAGAGTTTGAGGAGTTATAATTCAAGCCAATGCATGGCAAGATATGGCGGGAGTAATTTCTTCTGAGGTAGCCTCTTCTATTTCATCAGAAGTCACCTCTTCTTGAGATGCTTCCTCTTCTTTTGGTTCTTACTCTTCACAATCTATGTAGAATAATTTATTCTCATTGCACTTATGTACCTTACTATACTTGCTAGAACAATTAAAGCATAATCCTTTTTCTCTTTTTCATCTACTTATTGAGGTGTCAACCTTTGTGGTGGTTTAGAATAACATTATTTTCACTATATGTGTTACAGAAGGAATTTCTAGTAGTCATTGCCCAATTTTCACTTTCAACCTTCCTTGCCATCATGAAATCCTTATCTATGGATGATGGTTCAAAGAGATGCACCTCATGTTGAATGTTATATTTCAAGGTTCCAATAAAGAGATCTAACAAATTATCTTTTGAAATATTCTTCACTCTAAGACTTAGCTGCTGAAATTGCTTGATGTGCTCTGTAACTAAATCTTTTTTGCTTGATATTTACCAAATTACTGAAGAAGTTGTTGCTATTTATATACCTATAATGTGCAACATATTATTTTGTGAATATATACCAATAGATAAGAGAGTCCTTTTTATGGTCACAAATCCATTGGTACCATATAAATTGATCAGGTTCTAAATACAAGGATGCAATAGTTACCTTTTGCATAGTGGTCACTTGGTGTAGATCAAAGAATTGCTCCATCTAAAAAATCCATGTGATTGGATCCTTTCCATCAAACATTCTCATTTCAATTTTGAGAATAAAGTAGTTTCTTGGACTTGAATTGAACCCATGATGTTGTCGTGAATCATCAATATTTTAGGACTCCAACCTCCTACTCTCCAATTTTTTTTCAATTTTCTCCAGACGTGACTGGAATAAGTCATATTTTTCCTCATTATCTTCTTGAGTATATAAATGAGGAATAAAGTTATGTTTTATATCCTTCATCAATTCCTCCAAGTCTTGAAGATCTTCTTTTCTAGCCATCCCTTTGAGATCCTCTTTACTAGCCATCCCTTTGAAACCCTATTTACTAGGAATCCCTTTGAGATCCTCTTTACTATCCATATTCTTTTCCAATTTAACTAAGTCATCCATTTTCACATTTCCTTTAATCATATATTCCAACTTGGACACTCTAAAAGATATGCCTTCCATTTCATAGTATGTCGGGGATGAATCCTCTATGGTTTTGAGTGGAGTGTGATTCTTTCAACTTCCTTTTGGTTTAATTTTGAATAATAAATATATATCACACCATAGGGTTTACCAAAAATATAACCTTCTACTAAAAACTATTGAAATGAAAAATGACGTACCTTTTTCAAACCCTGATTGGAAGACTATTTTAGGTCTGACTTGTAACTAAGGAAGGATTTGAATTTCGAATCCTCTAGGTTTGAAACTTTGGCTTATGGTACCCTGATATGTCCTCTTTACAATACCATGGGTCTGAACTAATTTTGATGTGACAACAAAATTTAGTTCAAATGTCCCAAAGATTCTTTTTGTCCTTTCCATAAAAGCACACTTGTATTGTTTTCCACATGTCCAATATTTTGTTTCTGTTTATGAAATTTCTACCATAGATACCCTAGTCTTTATTGTTTTAGATTCAACTTGTATCACTCAATTTGGATCTTGGATGCCTCATATATGACCTTTTCCCCAAGAACAGCTATTTTAGACTAGGTTTAGGACTAGTAAAAAACACTAGATTCCTCTGCAATTATCTCTGAAACTCTAATTGATTAGGATCTTAATCGTAGACTAGAGATATTTCATCCTATTTTATGACTTTGAAACCTTGTAGAAAAAAGGTTGTATCGAAATTTCCAAGATGACTCATTTTGTAGAACGCAATCCAGAGGAAAGAGCTCTAATACCAAATGTTATGCAACCAAGTGCCATAAATAGCATAAAAATAGAATAAATATATAATAAGAGAGTAATATACACTTTAAAATGAATGAAAACAATAAATATCAATCCTCTTCAAGGTAGGAACCTTCTTACACAATGTACTGAGTACACAAGACAAGATAAGATACTATGATGACTAAAATGTGAATATCTCCTTCCTATATATAGGTGACAAAGGTGTACAATAACAACTAATAGACCCACTAATATACCCAAGATGACATAAATAATATGTAATGCACCACAATATAGGGATTAATGCACCACACTATATGGGGTAATGTGCCATCATTAAGGGCTTAACACAGTCTACACTTGGATGGAGAAGCTAATGACCTATGATTTCATGGGATGAAAACCCTTAGACATGATAAAGTGACCACTTATGATGAATTCACAAGAATTATGCTTGATAGATTTGAAAGAAGAGACCCTGAAATCTCTTTCAGAGAGATTGCACATGTGAAGAAAATTGGTAATTTTGAATCTTACATCTCTGAGTTCCAGAAGTTGGCTGTTATGGTGACTGATATATCAGAATCTTGGTTGATATTGTTGTTCATTGAAGTATTGAAAAAACCATTGAAAGGTTTGGTGAAGTCCTATAGACCCTCTACTTTGCAAGATGCGCTGATTAGAACTAGAGATTTGTAATATGCTCTTCCGAGGACAAGGTTTCCTCTTAGGTCGAATGCTCCATCCCCATTCAAGATTCAAAGGCCACCACCCATGAAGAGTCTTTCTAGAAATTTCATGCGGGACGATTTCTCCAGTGATAGAGATGACTTGAGAAGAAGAAAGTTGTGCTTTGCCTTCCAATAACCTTGGGTTCCTGGACACAACTGTGCTAAGGGGCGAGCACACTACATAGAGATTTTTTCAGAGAGAAATGCTTAGGAGGAAGATGAAGGGCCTCACATTGACACAAAAGGGTCTTATGAGACTGCTAATGAAGAAACTACTCTAGAGGAGAGAATGACTGATGTGTTATCTGGATTTCCTCGATTACACACTCTAAGATTCAATGGAGTGGTGCAAGGGAAAGAAATTGATGTGTTAGTGAATGGAGGAGCTACCCATAATTTCATTGATTCATGTTTGGTGCAAAGGAGGAAGCTACCTACTGAGAAATTCGAAGGCTTCACTACCATAATTCCTTGTAATCATTCTATGGAGTGCTCTACATGGATTCCTAAACTACAAGTCACCATAGGAGATTAGACAAATAATTATAGATTTTATGTGGTAAATGTTGTTAATACTAATATGTTTTTGGGAGTACAATGGTTGTATTCTATTGGGAAGCACACCATATATTACCAAGTCCTTGAGATGAGGTTTCAATATGGAGGGGGGAAGGAGGTAGTGTCGAGGGGAGTCAACACCTACCCAAAATAAGTGATCAGTGTGCATAGTATGAGTTATTTATTGATACATGGAGACATTGAATGGGTTTTTGAGTACTTGGTATCTACCAAAGGCACTTCTTTATAGGTAGCATAATATCTTGAATATATTCAGAAGTTGCTTCGAAAGCATAAGGGGTTTTTTCATACCTTCGACATGGGAGGACACTTGATAAAGAACTAGAGCATAAAATAGAGCTGGATATAGGTACATACCCTATCAAAGTGCATCCTCACAAACATCCAAAAATATTCAAGGATGAGATTGAAATAACTATAAAATAACTCCTTGACTTGGGATTCATAAGACCAGGTTCAAGTCGTTTTTCCTCCTCTATAGTACCTGTGAAGAAAAAATATGGTACCATGCACATGTGTATAGGTTATCGATATATGTACAAAAAGAAAATAAATAATCAATATCCTATCCCTAGGATTGATGATCTAATTGATCTATTAGACATGACCTTATGTGGCCGACCTAACCTCTAATTAGTCGGCTGACTGAGTTAGTCGGCTGATCGACTAAGTTAGCTATCATTCAAGTCAACTTACCGAATTGCTCCTCCAACATCTCCCCCACAAAAAAAATGTTTTTGCATCCTGAAGAAACAGGGAGGTACAAAAATTTTCTTTTCCTATCCTTAGGTAGTTATTTCTTTGCTTGGTCTTCATGGGCTGTGAAGTCTGATGGTTGGTCTTTTCTGCACACAGACTTTGACAATTGCTTCAGCTATCACTACCAGCTGATGTTGAAATGCTGTCCAACTTTGTAGTATTTTTTGGATGTCGATTGTTAATGTAGTCAGAATTGATAATATCAACATCTTTTATTGAATGGAAAATTTTGCTATCTTCTCCATGTCGGGACCCATAAAATGGTCCTTTTCCTCTGCTGTCTCAAAAAGTCGTCTCATCTACAGGTAGATGATGTCTAATTTTTCTAGATTTGGAATTGCTTGTTGCACCCACTAGTGTGCTTGTTGCTCATGCTTCTGTAATTTGGCTGTTTCGAGCACTATTTGATTTTAAATTGTGCTCTTGAGTTCTTCCTCTATTATTTTTATCTTTTCGAGCACTTGGATTTCTTGTCGGGTTTGTCAAACTTGCTGATAGACTTTCCCATTCTGATTGGTCAATAGGGTAGATGATTCCTGCTGCAAGCTATTGATGTAATTGTAACTTCAGAATGTATTTACTTGTATTTCTTATCTATTGTAACATGATGTTTATTCTGGGATGTACTTGTGTCATGTCATGTCCCGATGTTCCTATCAGGAGGATCTATATTATAAACAAGTCATGTCAAGTCATTGTGGGTAACCCTCCTATTGTCTAAGGGTTAAAGTCCCCGCAGTTCCGGGGAACTAGGTTTATTAGAATCTCCTAGAGAGGTCGGCCCTAGTAGGGTTTTAGTCATGTCAAGATTAGTATGAATAGAGAGTTGGAATCTCTATTTAGAACACATCTCACACACACTCAAGTGTAGCACATAGTTTAGGAAGGAGAAGACACTGGGGCTAGATAGAAAGAAGGTTACTGCTGTCGGGAGATCACTTACTGTTTTTGGGTTTTACTTTGGTGCTGATTCTATCTCTGAGGAAGTTGCAGGGTTTTATCCATTTATGGTTTCCCCAAGGAAAAACATTGTGTTCATTGTCTCTTGTGTTCGATTGTTATGGTTGTTGTTCTCTCAGTTAAAGATCCTAATGTTATGCTAAGCTTAATGTTTAAAATCTAACATGGTATCAGAGCTAACCTGAGAAGAAGACACTGTGCAGCTGTGGGAACTAGGGCTTCCTAGTTTGTGGATCTCTCTCCACATATTTTCAGCAAAAGAAGGTTGGAATAACTCTCCTCCCTAGGGCGCATATTTCTGTCAAAGCAGAATCCAATTCTAAGGTTTTTTAGTTTTTGGACCCGACACTACTGCCAAAAATTAGGGCTTTTCCAGTAGTGATTGGAGAATAAGAAGGAGTTTTGTACAAATTAAAGGGCCATCCAGAACAAGCATTGGTCCATGAAACAGTAGAGCCAAATGAACTTTTGCATAGAAGGCTTGCACATGTGCATTACAAAGCACTACCTATTGCAAGCAAAGTTGTTGAAGGTCTTCCAGAAATCCAAACAAAACATGATGGGGTCTGCAAAGGATGTGCGAAAGGAAATAATACAAAGAAGACATTTCAAAGAAGGGAAAGAAAAGCCAACAGAATCTTGGCAATCATCCACTCCGATGTATATGGTCCTATGTCATCAAGCTCACTAAGCGGGTATGCATATTATGTTTCTTTTATTGATGAATTTTCTAGGAAGACATGGGTTTACTTCATGCAGAATAAAGACGAAGTATTCAGCAAGTTCAAGGAATTTGAAGCCTTGATCGAGAATCACATTGAAAAGAATATCAAGAGATTTCAATTAGACAAGGGTAGAGAATTCACTGCAAATGAATTCAAAGAGCTATGAAAAGACTCAAGGATTAAGAGGGAGTTATCCACTCCTTATAATCCACAATAGAATGGGGAAAGGAAGAATAGAACTATCATGGAAGTTGCAAGAGCAATGCTTCATGATTAATATCTTCCTATGCATCTCTAGGTGGAAGCCTCTAGAACAACGGTGTATGTACAGAACTGTACTCCACATAGAGTACTCAAGAACAAGACTCTCGAAGAAGTCTTCTCCAAAAAGAGACCAAAAGTCAACCATCTCAGAATATTTGACTGTCCTGTGTATATACACATTCCAAGAGAGAAGAGAACAAAATTAGATCGTTCAGGTAAGAAGGGTATATTTGTGGGATATTCTGAAAACTCGAAGGCTTACAGAATATACTTCCCAGGATTCAAGAATATTGATATCAGTAGGAATGTGACATTTGATGAAGACACAGCTTACAACAAATATAGAAAGAAACCTACTGAAGAATATGAAGAAGCAGAAGCACCTAGGATTCATGACACAACCATGAACGAAGAAGCTCAAGAAGAAGATCGAGAATTTGAAGAACCATAAAGACCTGTAGATCCACCTCAGGAAAAGAATCCTCATAAGAGGAAACCTGTTTGCATATGAGAAGTTATCCCAGGTGCATAAAGATATGGGGCTCCAGAAAAGAATCACAGAGAAATAAAGAGGACCATATCCTACTCCGGGTATGTAGCATTACTACGTGATTTCATTGATAAAGAACCTTCCAATTATGAAGAAGCGGTAGAACGGAAAGAATGGAAGGATCCTATGATCGAAGAGTATCAGTTGATCATGAAGAATGATGTTTGGGATGTTGTCCCAAGACTAGAAGGGAAATCAGTTGTAACTTCCAAATGGATCTACAAGATCAAGCATGCTACAGATGGTAGTATAGAGAAATATAAGGCAAGATTTGTTGCTCGTGGTTTCTCCGAGAAAGAAGGTATAGACTATGAAGAAACCTTTGCACCTGTAGCCAGATACACTTCCATCAAATCGGTACTTGCTCTAACTATAGTGATGAAATGGAAGATACACCAAAAGGATGTCAAGATTACTTTCTTGAATGGTGTAGTGGAAGAGGAAATGTACATGGAGCAACCAGTCGGTTTTGAAACACATGACAGAGGGTCTCATGTATGCAGATTAAAGAAAGCCCTGTATGGTTTAAAACAAGCACCGAGGACTTGGTATGGTAGAATTGATAGCTTTCTATCTAGTTTAGGCTTTACTAAGAGTAAAGTAGATTCGAACCTTTACTACAAGGTTGAAGATGGAAACCCAGTGATGCTCCTAATGTGTGTAGATGATATATTTGTAACAGGTATGGATGGGTTGATTGCTGATACAAAGAGGAAGCTTGTTGCTGAGTTCGAAATGAAGGGCTTGGTTATGATGCATTATTTTCTAGGAATGGAGGTGTGGCAGAATGCAGATGAGATTTCCCTGGGACAAGGGAAATATACAGTAGAGATCCTGAAGAGGTTTGGGATGATGGACTGCAAGGCTATGGCCAGACCTATGGAATCGAACCTAAAGCTATTAAGTGATGCTTCATCAGAGATGGTTGATGCTACAATATATCGTTAGATGATTGGGTCCTTGATGTACCTGACAAACATGAGACTAGATATTTGCTTTGTTGTGAAGACCTTGAGCTAGTTCCTGATAGATCCGAGACGTGTTCACTTGATTGCTGCAAAGGACATTCTGAGGTACCTGAGGGGTATAGTTGATTATGGGCTCAAATATGAGTCAAATCAAAAGATTAACCTAGAGGGTTATGTTGATTCATATTTTGCAGGAAATGCCATTGATAGGAAGAGCACTTTAGGGTGTTGCTTCAGTATGGGATTAGGTGTGATCTCTTGGTTCAGCAGGAAGCAATCATGTGTGGCACTTAGTACAGCTGAAGCAAAGTATGTTGCAGCTTGTTCAGCTAGTTGTGAGGTAGTATGGATATGGAAGTTACTATCTGATTTATTTGATCTCTAGTTGGATGATACTTGTATACATTGTGACAACCAGAGTTGGGTGAAGTTGTTAGAGAATCCAGTGTTCCATGACAAGTCGAAGCATATCGAGATCAAGTATCACTATATCAGGGATATGGTGTAGAGGGGAGCAGTAAAGCTCCAGTATGTTGCAACAGAGGAATAGATAGCTGATGTGTTGACAAATCCATTAGCTAGGGTGAAGTTCGAGTACTTCAAGGAGAAGCTTGGTGTTCTCCAGATCGAGGTTTCCTCCAAGGGAAAATGATGAGATCCATAGCCATTCTAACATGGTGAGAGGATTGGTTCCTTCCATGGTCATATGTAAGGGTTGAGCCATTCTGTCATGGTGAGAAGATTGGTTCCTTCCATGACAGATATGAGTGCTAAGCCATTCTGATATGAATGTAGAATTGGTTCCTACATGATCATATATAAGGGCTATTGCCATTCTTGGAATGGATATGCCTAGTGAGGTACTAGGAATACTTGGTCTGGGACTGAGGGTCGTTCTGATATGACTATGAGATGTGTTCTCGGATGATCAGATATGAGTGCATGGCCATTCTTATGTGATAGAGGGATGTGTTCCCACTTGATCAGATGTAAGGACTGAGCCATTTTGTCATGGATAAAGGATTAGGTTCCTTCCATGTCAGATGTGAGTGCTGGCCATTATGACTTGGTGTCAGATATAAGGGCTACCACCATTCTTGGAATGGAGCTACCTGGTGAGGTACCAAGAATCCTCAGTCTGGGAATGAGAGCCATTCTGATGTGACTGAGGGATGTGTTCCCACATGATTAGATGTAAGTGCAGATCCTTTCCACAGATGATAGTAGGTGTGTCCTATCATGCTGGTGGATGTGAGTGTTGGACTTTCCACAGATGATAGTAGGTGTGTCCTATCATGCTGGTGGATGTGAGTGTTGTGCCTTTTCACAGATGGTAGTAGGTGTGTCCTACCATGCTGGTGATTGTAAGTGCTGTGCCTTTCCACAGATGGTAGTAGGTGTGTGCTACCATGCTGGTGGATGTGAGTGTTGTGCCCTTCCACAGATGATAGTAGTTGTGTCCTATCATGCTAGTAGTTGTGAGTGCTGAGCCTTTTCACAGATGATAGTAGTTGTGTCCTATCATGTTGGTGAATGTGAGTGCTGAGCCTTTCTGATGTGATTATAGGATTGGTTCCTACATGATCAGATGTGAGTGCTGGGCATGCCTTTCTGATAAGTAGGTCATATGTAAGTGCTGGATGGGTCATTCTGACTTGGTGTCAGAAATAAGCGCTGAAGAAGACGTACATGGAGGCTAGGCCTGAAACCAACATGAAAAAGGGCTCACTCTGTAGAACATCCTGTGACAAGAAGAATCATAAGATAGCACCCGTGATGATCTAGTAGTGATGATCCAGATTAAGTGATGATCCAGATCTAGTGATGATGTCCAGTGATGATCCAGATCCAGTGACGATGTCCAGTGATGATCCATATCTAGTGACGATGTCCAGTGATGATCCAGATCAAGTGATGATCTAGATCCAGTGATGATGATCCAGATCGAGTGACAATCCATATCCAGTGATGATGATCTAGATCCAAAGATAAATATGACTTGAAGATGAAGATGATTTGAAGATGAAGATGACTTGAAGAGGAAGATGACTTGAAGATACATATGATGATATGATCCAGAGAAGAAGACCAGTGATGAAAATTGTGTCAAGAGAATACCTTTCTAGTTAAGAGGGAGTGTTGATGCAATTGTAACTTTGGAATGTATTTACTTGTATTTCTTATCTATTGTAATCTGATGTTTATTTCAGGATGTACTTGTGTCATGTCATGCCTCGATATTCCTATCGGGAGAATATATATTGTAAACAAGTCATGTCAAGTCATTGTGGGTAAACCTCCTATTGTCTAAGGGTTAAATTCCCCACATCTCAGGGGCACTAGGGTTATTAGACTCTCCTAGAGAGGTCGGCCCTATTAGGGTTTTAGTCATGTTGGGATTAGTATAAATAAAGAGATGGACTCTCTATTTAGAACACATCTCACACACACTCAAGTGTAGCGCATAGTTAAGGAAGGAGAAGACACTGGGGCTAGATAGAAAGAAGGTTACTGCTATCAGGAGATCACTTACTATTTTTGGGTTTTACTTTGGTGCTGATTCTATCTCTGATGAAGTTGTAGGGTTTTCTCCATTCATGGTTTCCTCGAGGAAAAACACTGTGTTCATTGTCTCTTGTGTTTGATTGTTGTGCTTTTTGTTCTCTCAGTTAAATATCCTAGTGTTATGCTAAGATTAATGTTAAAAATCTAACACAAGCATGTTATCAATATCTTTCTTGACTATCTCTTTGTATTTATGAGCTAGTTTATATGGTCTTTTCTTGACAGGTCGAACATTAGGTTTAATGTCGATCTTCATTTTTCCCATTTCATGTACTAGACCTTTGAGATCCTTATAGTCTCTAGAAAATACATCCTAAAATTCTTTCAGTAGGTTTGTTATCTCTGTTGTGTTATATTTTTATCATTCAAGATACCATTATGATCTTAGGATCTTTAACTGAGAGAATAACATGCACAACAATAAAACACAAGCACAACACAAGAGACAAGAGACACAAAGAATTTTCCTCGAAGAAACCATAAAGGAGAAAACCCCGCAACTTCCTCAGAGATAGAATCAGCACCAAAGGTAAAACTGAAAAATAGTAAGATGATCTCCCGACAGCAGCAGTCTCTCTCTCTCTCTCTCTGTGAGAGAGCTTCTCCTCTCTCACTCATGTGCCTCCAATGAGTGAGTGTGTGTGTCCTAAATAGAGAGACTCACTCTTTATTTATATTCTTCTATTCACTTGGAACCCACTCCATCATGTCGGCCTCACTTAGCAATTACTCACTAGTACCGACATCTCTAGGAGTGTCTAATAACCCTAGTGCCCCACAACTTGTGGGACTACCTCCTTCGACCAACAAAGAGGTTTATCCTTAACACAATGGTGAGGACTATTGCCTTGACTTACAATGACTCACTGAGGGTCGACTTCACTAGGATAGTCTAATAACCGTAGGGCCCCACAACTGTGGGGAATTTTAACCTTTGACCAATAGGAGGGTTACCCACAATGACTTGACATGACTTTCTAATTATAGAAACTTCCCAGAATAAACATCGGGGTATGACATGACTCAAGTACATTAAAATACATTTCGGAATGAACATCGGGTTACAATAGATAAGAAATACAACTGAATACATTCTAAAGTTATAATTACATCAACACTCCCTCTTAACTAGGAAGGTATTCTTTCGACACAATTTTATGCACTAGTCTTCTTTTCTGTATCAACTAGATCATCTCGTCATATGCATCTTCAAGTATTCTTAGTATTCAAGTCATCTTCGTCTTTAAGTCATTTTCATCTTTATATCTAGATCATCACTCGATCTAGATCATCATGGGACATCGTCACTGGATTTGGATCGTCACTCGATCTGGATCATCACTGGACATCATCACTGGACTTGGATCATCACTGGACATCATCACTGGACCTGGATCATCACTAGATCTGGATCATCACTGGATCTGGATCGTCACTCGATCTAGATCATCACTTGATCTAGATCATCACTAGGGATCATCACTCGATTTAGATCATCATGGGTGCTATATCATGATTCTTCTCATCACAAGAATTTCTACAGAGCTAGCCATTTTTCATGCTGGTTGTAGACCTAGCCTCCATGTAGGTCTTCTTCAGCACTTATATCTGACCTACTCATCAGAAAGGCACAACACTCATATCCATCCAAGATGGAACACATCCTGCACATGATGATGGAAGAGTTTCATACTTCCATCTAGGATGGAACACATCCTGCACACAATGATGGAAGATTTCTGTACTTCCATCCAGGATCGAACACATCCTACACACAATGATGGAAGATTTTTTTACTTCCATCCAGGATAGAACACATCCTACACACAATGATGGAATATTTCCACACTTCCATCTAGGCTGGAACACATCCTGCACACAATGATTGAAGAGCTCTACACTTACATTCATCCAGGATGGAACCAAATCCTACCACAATGACAAAATATTTCCATACTTCCATCTAGGCTGGAACCACATCCTACCACAATGATGAAAGGGCTCTGCACTTACATCCATCCAGGTTGGAACACATCCTACACACAATGATGGAAGGGCTTGCACTCATATCTGATCTTGTAGGAACCAATCCTATAGTCACATTAGAATGGCCCCTAGTCCTTGATTGAGCTACCTGGTAACTGACCAGGTGCCTCCATTCTCCTAGAGAATGGCAGTTGCCCTTACATCTGACCTATTCGTCGGAATGGCCAACACTCACATATGACATGGAAGGAACCTAATCCTTTAGCCATGAAAGAATGGTTCAACCCTTACATCTGATCAAGTGGGAACACATCCCTCTATCACATCAGAATGGATTCTAAGTCCTAGACTGAGTTTTCTTGGTAACTGACTAGATACCTCCATTCCTAGAATGGCAGTTTCCCTTACACTGCTGTCCTACTCGACAAAATGGCTAGCACTCATATCTGACATGGAATGAACCAAGCCTCTCACCATGACACAATGGCTCAGCCCTTACATCTGAACATGGAAGGAACCAATCCTCTCACCATGTTAGAATGGCTATGGCTCTCATCACTTTCCCTTGCAGGAAACCTCGATCTGGAGAACACCAAGCTTCTCCTTGAAGTACTTGAACTCCATCCTAGCCAATGACTTCACCAATAAATCAGCTATCTCTTCCTCCATCACAACATACTAGAGCTTCATTGCTCCCCTCTCCACCATATCCCTGATATAGTGGTACTTGATCTCGATATGCTTAGAATTTTCATGGAACACTGGATTCTCTAATAACTTCACACAACTCTGGTTGTCACAATGTATACAAGTAGCATCCAATTGGAGATCAAATAAATCAGATAGTAGCTTCCTCAGCCGTACTTCCTCACAACTAGCTGAACAATATGTGACATACTCTGCTTCAGCTATACTCAGTGCCACACAGGATTGATTCCTGCTAAACCAAGAGATCACACCTGATCCCATACTAAAACAACACCCTGAAGTGCTCTTCCTATCGATGGGAGGGCCTACCCAATCTGAATCAAGATAACCCTCCAGGTTAATCTTTTGATTCGCATTGTACTTGAGCCCATAATCAACTGTACCCTCTAGGTACCTCTGAATATGCTTTGTAGCAATCAAATGAACATGTATCAGATCTATCAAGAACTGGCTCAAAACATTCACAGCAAAGCAAATTTTTGGTCTCGTGTTCGTCAGGTACATCAAGGACCCAATCATTTGACGATCCATCGTAGCATCAACCAACTCTGATGAAGCATCATTCAAGAGCTTCAGGTTTGATGCCATAGGTGTGGCCATAGCCTTGCAGTCCATCATCCCAAACCTCTTCAGGATCTCAACTGTATACTTCCCTTATCCAAGGAAGATTCCATCTATACTTTGCCACACCTCCATACCTATAAAGTAATGCATCATCCCCAAGTCCTTCATTTCAAACTCAGCAGCAAGCTTTCTCTTCGCATCAGCAATCAACCCATCCGTACCTATCACAAATATATCATCTACATATAGTAGAAGCATCACTAGGTTTCCATCTTCAATCTTGTAGTAAAGGTTGGAATCTGCTTTACTCTTGGTAAAGCCCAAACTAGATAGAAAGATGTCAATTCTACCATACCAGGTCCTGTGTGCCTGTTTCAAACCTTATAGGGATTTATTCAATTTGCACACATGATACTCCTTGTCATGAGTCTCAAAACTAAGTGGCTGCTCTACATACACTTCCTCTTCCACTACATCATTCAAGAAAGCAGTCTTGACATCCATCTGGTGTAATTTTCCATTTCATCACTGCAGCTAGAGCAAGTACTGATTTGATGGAAGTGTATTTGGCTACATGAGAAAATGTTTCTTCATAATATATTCCTTCTTTCTGAGTGAAACCATGAGCCACAAATCTTGCCTTATATTTTTCAATGCTACCATCTGCAGCATGTTTGATCTTGTAGATCCATTTGGAAGTTACAACTGACTTCCCTTCTAGTCTTGGAACAACATCCCAAACATCATTCTTCATGATCGATTGATACTTTTCGATCATAGCATCCTTCCATTCTTTCCATTCTGCCACTTCTTCATAACTGGAAGGTTCTTTATCAATGAAATCACTGCATTTGTCATATTATTCTTCATCTTGAACTGTCATCACTTGTTCTTCAGAACAAGTTTCATCCTTCTTTTCTTGTAGGTGATTATGTATACGATCTTTCCTACAAGTCAAATGCATTTGTATGGTTAGAAACATTTCATAAGGAATATTCATACTAGAAAATTATTATGCATAAATATATGATCATGCAACTATTTTATCCAATAAAACATTCATCCATATCTCACAAAAACTTTTCTAGATGCCTTCCATCTCTAACAGGAAAACATTGAGATTGTGCACTAATCCAATATGTCAGCAAAGAGGTTTCATTAAAGATAAGTAGCAATGGAGAGTTGTATAGCACCATGAGCTACTTACCCATCACATGCATATTAGTAGTATACTGTCGTTAATGCAAACATTCTATCATGCATAATACATCGACTGAATATAAACAAATGCATAACAAAAACAATATCATGAAATGACAATTGAATACTTATCTTTATTTGTTTCGTGGGTAGACTCCTTCTTGATCCTTCCGCTTCATCATATTCTTCATTCATGACTTCATTATTTCTCATCCAAGCTCTCAATATGGATAATAGGTTCTTCAAGAATCGAGTCCTTCATATTACTCATCGCTTGAGGGATCTTCTCTCAATGGTGAGAGCTTGTTCTTCAATTGCTCCCATATTCTCTTCTCTTCGTATGAGTCGAGCTTCTTCTTCTTCCCATAGGCTACTGAAAGTAATCACTTCCTTCTAGCACACATTCCTCGAATGAATGAATCCCATGATCCTGGGAGGCCATTCAAGGTGGAAATCACCACTACTGCATTCTTCACTTCTTCTTTTACGACTACAAGTTGTTCTTTGATTTGAGAGACCCTTGTAAAGTATGACTGCATGTTCTCTACATTTTGGATCTTCACATTCTTCAACTAGTTTCTTAAGGTCATATTCCAATTTATGTTCTTCCCTTCAAATAGCTTGGTTAAGGAATCAATCATCTTCGGTGTCTTTAAGGAAGACACTTGTAGTACAATTTGATTCGTGACTGAATCAGCAATGATCTTATTGGCCTTGACCAAGTTCTTCTTGTGTAAGGCTTCTAGACTCATCTCCCTCTGGAACTGGAACCTCTATACTCATGTCGGTGTCCAGTCAATTTTATCCAGAGAGATCATATATTTCCATTATTGGAAGCTGTCAACTTCCCCAAGCTTGTCATCAAGCTGATGTGATAGATCACTTTGAAATGAGAACCTCAAATGAAAATACCGAAATATTAGATCTTACCGTTTTGAGGCATCTGTCCTGGTTCCAGAGCTGGCTAATCTAGGGTTTGTCATGGAAACCTTAATTTTAAAAACTTGGAATATTATAGATATAATTGGATATAAATATATATCTCTTCAAATGGAGCTTTCCAATGTACTTCTTTTCTGAAAACAGTGGAGGGAAGCTCCTGGAACAGGAAGCCCTAGTTTTCCACTTTCTTCTGTAGAAATTCCTGTTACTGCTTCTGTAGTATTTTTGAAATTACTACTCCTTTATGTCTAACATTTTTCACTGAGATATCCTCTCTTGTCCCCATTCTAACACCATAGGTTTTATCCGAATTGGTTTCACCAATTAAGACTTATGGTCCTTTTCCCAAGGTGACCTGTTACAGGGCTGTTCAGAAGAGTAAAGTTGTACAGACTTCCATGTGTCACTGGTTCATCTTCTGAGTCTGAATCTTGGATTCGAAAATGGAAAGTCCATGCCATTTCTGGAAAATCTTCATAAATTTCATTTGGACCTGTGTATCCCAAGATATAGCAATTTTCCCGAGGTGTCCTGTTTAGGGATGAATTCTAGAAGAGGCTGGAACCCTACCTTGGAGGGATCATATCTCCCAGAATATAGTAAATCTAAGGCTGAATTTTGGACACGGTGTAAAGAAAGATTTTATATTTTTCCTTTGAAATTTTTAGATCTTGATGATTCATCAATCGCGGAATATAGTGAATGTACCAAAACTTAGCAGTTTCTAGTATTTAGGGTTTTTCTAGCTCGGGGTCAAACTAGGGTTTGAATTTCCCGGAGTTTCACCCAACCAAAAAAATTGATCCAAGTCTCTAAACTTTGGTTTTTATGAGGAGATAAATCCTATGCTGGGCTCACTCAAAAAATACTCTTCTACAAAAAGCCCTAATTTCGGCATCGAAAACTGAAAATGCTCAGAATCGAATTCCGCTTCGACAGAAAGATGTGCCCCTTAATGGAGAGTCAGCCTAGCATACTTTTGATGATGGATTTTGGAGAGAGACCCAAAAATTAATAAGCCATAGCTTCTACAGCTTCCTAATGTCTTGTTCTCAGGTTAGCTCTGATACCAAGTTAGATTTTTATCATTCAAGCTACCATTATGATCTTAGGATCTTTAACTGAGAGAATAACATGCACAATAATAAAACACAAGCACAACACAAGATACAAGAGACACAAATAAATTTCCTCTGGGAAACCATAAAGGAGAAAACCCCGCAACTTCCTCAGAGATAGAATCAGCACTAAAGGTAAAACTAGAAAACAATAAGATGATCTCTCGACAGCAGTAGTCTCTCTCTCTCACACACTAAGAGAGATTCTCCTCTCTCACTCATGTGCCCCTAATGAGTGAGTGTGTGTGTCCTAAATAGAGAGACTCACTCTCTATTTATATTCTTCTATTCACTTGGAACCCACTCCATCATGTCGGCCTCACTTAACAATTACTTACTAGAGCCGGCATCTCTAGGAGTGTCTAATAACCTTAGTGCCCCACAACCTCTGGGGACTTTTCCTCCTATGAACAACAAGGAGGCTTATCCTTAACATAATGGTGGGGACTATTTCCCCAACTTACAATGACTCACCTAGGGTCGAATTCACTATGATAGTCTAATAACCCTAGGGCCCCAACACTGTGGGGAATTTTAACCTTTGACCAATAGGAGGGTTACCCACAATGACTTGACATGACTCTCTCATTATAGAAACTTCCCAGAATAAACATCGGGGTATGAAATGACTCAAGTACATTACAATACATCCCGGAATGAACATCGGGTTACAATAGATAATAACTACAAGTGAATACATTCTGAAATTACAATTACATCAACACTCCCTCTTAACTAGGAAGGTATTCTTTCGAGACAATTTTCAGCACTGGTATTCTTCTCTGTATCAACTAGATCATCTCGTCATCTGGGTTGGCATCACTTTGATCTTTTTGGTTTAAACTAAGATATTCTTTGTTTGTTTTCGGTGTTTTTGTTGTGTTTTATTTTATACAATAAGTCGATGAATTGAGATATTGTTTTATTGTTTTGTACTAAGTGTATTAGCTCTTTTACTGTGTCTTGTCGATTATCATCTTCTTCTTCTTGTCGAGCAAATTCTCTAAATATATTTGTTGCATCCTTATATATTTGTTTTTCTTTAACTAGGTCAGGATAAACATTTTTTTCTTTTATCTTGCTTATTTGGGGGTTATCATTCCCAGTTTTCGTCCCTTGTCAGGTTACAATATGTAAATTATTTGTATTGATAATATCATGTTTTTGCACACACGACAAGACATTAACATTTTTATTTTTATTTATCTTTTTGAGCATAGTAGGGAAATCCTCTAATGAGTGATTCCTTTCTCCACAACTAGTACAGAATTTTAGGTCAGTCCTATCCTTGTATGGATAGTCTGCATATCGGTGTCCTTCCTTGTAACATGTGAAACATTGGATGGGTTGACGTGGTCAGTTGTCTCGATTCCTGGAGAATCGACCTTGACTTCCATAGCCTCCACATGGGTTGTCAAATCGAAGTTCGTATCGACGACCTTCATACCTTTGATTATTTCGGTCATTTTGTGCATTACTTCGTTGCTCATTGTTCTATGCAAATGCATTTGTCTGATATACTGCCTGATAATTTTGTTGATTCTTTAGATTCAGGTGGCAGTCAGCAGTGTTATTATTTTTAGTTTCATAGATTTCACACCACGATGCTTTTCCATTCTTCATGTTGAATGGACAATCTTTTGTGGTATGCTCTCCATGCTCCTGGCAGACGTCGCAGAAAAATTTTGCTTGCACAAATCAAACATCTTGTTAGCTAATATCCTATCAACAGTTTCCCTTTGAATGTCCAGCCGTATATCATTTCGTGCACCAAATATCCTGACTCTTAAGGTTTATCTCTTTTAGATATTTCTGCATGGTCTCAAGCTGCTCCTCCAGGGTGTGATCCGTGGGATATGTTGGAATGTCTTCATCCATTTATACTTGTAGAGATTTCGTAAGCACATATTCATAAGTTTTGAATGTCTCCAGACTGATGTGTCAATGAATTTTCTGTGACAGACCTGTAAGAAACCACTGGATTATTAGTTGCTCATCAATGACATAATCCAACTGGCTGAGAAGGACTTTCTAGCATTTTCCATAGTCGTGGACGATTTCTCCTGGATTTTGTGATGTTGTATTTAATTTCTTTGCTGCCAAATGTTTTGCATCTGGAGTTTTAAAAAATGACAAAAATTGCGCTTTGACTTTTGCTTTAGTCACTCCAGGGGTTCTTTTAGAAAATATCATATACCATGTTAATGCCATTTTCCTTAAGGCTGCAGCAAACTGCGCCATCTGTCTATCTTCATTTGTGACTTGGTTTTCCTCCCATGTCGATTCGCAGATCAACCAATGTCATCTAGGATCCTCGTTGCCCTCATATAGAGGGATGTGCGCTAACCCATGACCCATGTTAGAGTCACTATCACTGTCTTCTTCAGGAGGTGGCAGTGGTGGGGATAGTGGGGTATTTTGTTTATTCTTCTGTGTAGAACTATTGTCGATAGAACTCTCGTTTCCATCGGTCGTCTTAGTTGTCATTTCTTCTCCGACAAGTAGTTGGTCGGGGTCGAATTCTCCTGTTGATGTCCAACACAATTATTTGTCTACAGCTCCAAATTTTCTGTATCTTCCAAAGTTGTATTTGGAAGGGGGGGTTCTCCTTCATGTGTCAAGTAAAGTAAGTGGATACTTCGGTTGGAGGGTAACTCTTGAAGCGTGACCCAATTTCCTTCTTCTGGTTGAGGGATAAGTAGATGATTATCATCATTTCTCTCATTGTCTAGTCGGATCCAAATACCAAAGTCACCAGCTCTTAGTCTGAGGTCCTCTTCAACAATAGTTTGCATCCTGGTACTTGGATTCATCGAAGATAGAGGTCTTACCTCCTGGGGAACTTCTATTTGGAGAGCTTCTCACTGCTCTATCCACAAATCTTCTTCCATCGGGGACCCTTCTTCTTCCACACCTTCTTCATGTCAGTCATGACCCGACTTTGGTAGATTTCTCTCTTGGTCTGTCACCCTAGTACTCATTCCTCTTTGCATTGCAGTGCTATAGCTCTTTCTCTTCTTTCTTCCCTTCTTTACAACCTCTTCTACCTCTCTATTTTTGAAAAGTCTGCCGTACCTTTATGTGACACTGTCCTTTCGATTTACCTTTTAGGTTGACTTTTCATTGCTGGTGAATGATATCTCTTTAGTCGACTAGAATCCTCTCCACTTTACCTCAACATATGACCAGCTACCCCCCCATTGCCTACCTGACGCTTTAGAAAGCCTAGAAAGTTCTGTTCACTTGCTTAGGAAGTATTCCCACTCCCTTTTGGTAATGAATTTCTCCCACTTCTTTTGTTTCTCTGCCTGGATAGTATTTTGTGGCGGTTCACATAGTAATGGACGAGGTTCAACGATATGACCCACTCCTTTCTCTATCAGGAACTTGAACAACAAGGTTGGTAAGGAACACAAGAATTGTTCGGTGAGGTCTGTGTATAATTTCTTCTGGATAGTTTCCACCAAAGTTCTTTCTTCTATAGCTTGTTCCTCGCAAAATTTGTCGGTGACATTTTCAAACCACTCCGACAGGTTTGTTCTCCCCCCTTGAATCAGTTTGTCTAGCAGCTGTTGATGTTTAATCGCTTCTGCATTTTTCATCCAGGAGTTTACTCAAAAGCTGGGGCACTGATTCTACAAACTTCTCATGAGTCTTGGTAAAGAACCTTTCTTTCACTTGAGCAGTCATTAATCTGTTTCTTAGTGCGTAATTTTGCAAGCAGTTTGTTATTTTATGCTCCCACTAGTCCTTAATCTCTTGTTCTGATATCATCTGCTTGTATACATCTCAGACATGTACTACCAGCAACAGAATCAATGTTTTAATCTCATAGATCACATAGGGTTACCAATAATACACATTAAGAACAGACATACATAACAGATACAAGAGACAAGAACAAGTAAGCAAAATGAGATATTATATTATAATGAAAGGGTCCGTACAATATAGAGAACTGAACCGAGTTCTCATCTGGCTCAACAGCCTAATATATATGAATTACAAATAGTTACAAATAACTACCTATCTGTTCAGTGAACCGACATGACCTTATGTGCCTGACCTAGCCTCTAATTAGTTTATTGACTGACTTAGTCAGCTGATTGACTAAGTCGATTATCGTTCAAGTCGGCTTACCGACTTGCTCCTCCAACAGTTATCCAAAATTTCATCTCCATTGACAAATATCACAAAGAAAGGAGTTTTCAGGTGGTCAGAAGAAGCAGAGAAGGAATTAAAAATAATGAAGGAGGTAATGAGTAGTTGTCTTGTTATTTCACTTCCATTTTCTTCTCAACCCTTTGTTCTTGAATGTGATCCCTCAAGAAATGGGTTTGGAGTTGTATTGATGCAAAATAATAATGCCATAGCAAATGGAAATTAGAAGTTGGAGCCTCGTGAGAGGCAATATTCAATTTATGACAAAGAGATTCTAGCCATTATGCATGCGCTAGTGAAGTTTAGATAGTATCTTTGTGGGAAGTAAGTTCATCATCAAAATTTATCGCAATAGCTTGTGACACTTCCTATCAAAAAAGAATTTCAAAGATAGGAAACATATATGGGTGAGTAAGATCCAAGAATTTTTCTTTGAAATTGAGTACAAGAAGGGTAAGATGAATGTTGTAGCTGATTCCGTTTCTAGAAAATCAGTACATGCTTTGATCACGGGGGTGTCACCTAGGGACCAATATGATATCACGTCCATTCATATTGGGGGGGTTAAAATTAAAAAATTAAAAGTCAATATATTGGTGGTATATTAGGGGCAAAAAGGGTTTTTTTTTAACTATATAAATATCCAATATGTTGGGGGATATTTTATTCCACAATCCTGCCTGCACCCTTCACCAGTGCTCCAAGCCTGTGTGCACCCTGCGTCTGCGTGTGCCCTGTGTATGCTGCATAGGGTTTTCCTATGGTTTTCTTCATCGTTTTTATGGGTTTTCTCCATCCTGTTTTCTGGATAACAAGGTCATTTTTTCAAATCGTAGTACTGTTGGTCCTTTGGTTTTTTGTGGGTTTTCTCCATCGTGTTTTTTTCCTGGATAACGAGGGCATTTCTTCAAATTGTAGCAGTGTTGGTCCTTGGTTTTTCTCCATCGTGTTTTCTGGAAAATGAGGGAATTTTTTCTAGTGTGTAGTAATGTTGGTCCTTGGGTTTTCACCATCGTGTTTTCTGGAAAACGAGGGCATTTTTTCTAGTGAGTAGTAGTGTTGGTCCTTGGGTTTTCACCATCGTTTTTTTCTGGTTAACGAGGGCGTTTTTTCACCATTTTCTCGTTGTGGGTTTGTGGTGGGTTTCTTTAGTGCATAGCAGTGTTGGAGGAGGCATGTTGGAGAGCCACTGCATAGCATTCCTGGAGGTAATCTATACTGTGTTTAATCCTCTGATGAAAAATTCCTTCTGGTGAATGAAAAGTTGAAGATCCAAGGAAAGAGTCACAAGATTGAAAGCTTGTGACTCTTAGAGATATCAGGTGTGTTTTTCTAGTGGTTGGTATTATATTTTTTCTGTGCATGAACGGTATGTGCTTTTCTAGTGGTTGTTATTATATTTTTTCTATGCATGAAGGATAGAATCTCTAGACTTCCTTGGTTATACTTCTGATTTATTTGTTAGAAAAAGTGACTTCAGACTAGTGGGTTTAGAGGCTGGCATTGTTCAATCAGTTGTCCCGATTTATATTTTGGTAAATTATGTTGGGTGTGTGGTGACACGATGTATCCTTCAATGTTAAAAGTGAATTGCATCAATTAATAGCATTGGAGGCCTTGCATTGGTTTGTTATGGAGCCCTATTTAGTTTCACTTAATTGCATGACAGAATGGATTGAACTTTGAGAATGTTCTTTTGCAAAACTGAAAGTGTTGGTTTCCCCCTTCAAATATTCCTGGAAGCAAGGTCCTTGTTATAACAATGATTACAGTATGCACATTCTCCTCTTTTTTCAAGATGGTAGTCCCAGATTACTTTTTCTCAGAATGGCTTTTTCTGAGAGGCCTTCTATGTTTTTGGGAGGGGATGAGTCTTCATGTTCAATCCTTAAGAGTTGTGTGCCATATTTTGTTGGATTTGAGTAGCAAAGGAGCAATCTCTCAAGGTAAAGGTCTATAGAATGATTGGTTGTCTTTTGTTATGGTGTTATTCTAAAATAGCTAGGATACACCATGTTCATTTCTTCCATAGTTGTATAGATAGGAAAACCCTAACTTTTGAATCATTACAATTGTAGAGTTGTTGCCAGTATCTATTGTTTGTATGATACTTTTCAACGTTTACTATTTTCTTAGGTAAACTATATTTCATATGGAAATATTATACTATAAGATAGCCTGGCATACATCCCCTTTACAGAAGATACTTTATATCTACCTTCTTCTTGCAAGATAACTTTATATAGATTGATTTCTGCTACTAGCTACCTGGGACAAAGAAAGAATAGGCTCACATATTAACCATAGCTATCCCAAATTATATAGAATGAAGGTTGTTCCACAGGGTCTAAGAAGGTAGTGCAATAAAAGGGCTCTTAGTATCAAAGGTAACCTACCCATCTACCCCAGACTAAGGAACCATCAAAGGGTAGCTTGTTTCCATTGAAATAAGAAAGGAAAGCTGAACAACCCTCCTTGCACTAGGCTTTGTACCCGAACCAGTACCTGCTTTGCACCATTATTGAAAGGCGACTGTATTTTCATAATTCAAACTTCCTTTAACCATACTTACTACTTCCTAGCTCCATAGCTCGCATTCTCAATTCTACCACCCTATCTATGGTAAAGGAATCAATCAGTGAAAGAGACACAGATCTATTATATCCCACCTGCAACTATGGATCCACGGCTTAGAATCATAGGCAAGGAGATTTTCTGAGGGATAAACTCACTGCTACTATTTGTATGATTCTTTTCAACATTTACTATTTTCTCACTTAGTCAGCAACTTAGTCCATCACATAATTTTTTATTGTTCAAACTTCATTGATTCCAATCAGTTTGCATATAGACATCAGATTTAACACTGGGTACACTATACTTTGAGACGGAATGGGGCTTCATAACATCCACCACAGTTTTCCATTCACAAGATAGGGTCCACCTTTTATGTAAATATCTTGAGTTCCAACACAGAAACATGCCACGAAAAATATCAAGTGGCAAAGCGTGTTTAGAGATTCACCATTGTTCTGATCTGAACACATCTATAATTCAATCATAGTTGGCATGCTTCATGTCAATCTCCAATTAACATATTGAAGTCTCGTAGAGCTACTGTCGATGTCTAATGCTTGTCTGATACTTGGGCAATGACACTATTTTCTCATATGGTTAGCAACTTAGAGTCTATGACATCATTTTTAATTGTCCTTACTCCATTGATTTAGATTAGTTGACACAGACATCAGTTCCAACCATGGGAACACTACACCTTGAAACAAAATAGGGTTTTTATAAACACCTACCGTTGTTTTCCATTCATAAGAATATTTCCACCTTCTATCTAAAGCTCCTTGGACTTCATACAAAACCATGCCTCAAGAAATATCATGTGGCAGAGCTTGGTTTAGAGATTCATAATTGTTCTAACATGTATCATGTATGCACACTTATAAATTTAAAATGAAAGCACAGTTGGCATTCTTGATGTCTATCTCAACATAAGATAAGCTTCCATGCTAAGTTACCAAGGTATGGATACTGGGGAATGGGTGCAGTTTTGGATATGACACTTTTGAAACAGGAGACAGGGGTATGTTAAGGGTACATATATCAAATTTTATATATGCAATAATATATGGAAAAAATGAGTGTTGAAATTTATGTAAATGAACAATGATTCAAATTCATTTTTAAATTCAAATGATTCTAATGTCCATCATTGATCAATTGACATTCCTCCCTTTCCAGATAGGGTGTGGAAATGACAAGCAGAAGAATCTGGAACTTGAAACTTGATGAAACTGAAATATGGGGAATCAGGGAGAGAAGAATGCTTCACGGTGAACTGTTGGCCTAGACACTAATTTCTATAATTAAAACAACGAATAATTCCCTACTTCCTCTCTTCTTCTTAGTTGGGCTCTTCCAAGCTCACATAACCAAACTGAAAATGAAAAAGTGAGCATGAAACAAGGGTTTAAGGGGTCAGGGCTTGATGGTTATAGGGTTTCCTGCTGGGCCCACCCTAAATGCAACCTTATTGGGGATTTTTAATGACTAAAGGAATTTTCATGCTAAAAGGAGTGCTGATGTAAGGGTATGTCTCTGAATTATGTCAAGGGTATGGTAGAGTAAGTGAAGGTGTTGAGGGGTACATTTTCGGTATGCAGGTATGGCTATGGGTAATGTTATGAAGAATCCTACCCTTGGTACACATACCCATGCTACTTAGCTTCCATGGTGGTGTCTTATAACGAGTTGCAAAGTTTTTGATGGGTAGAAATGCATTATGAACCATGATTATAGGTTAGAAAATAGATTTATTATGTAGCAAATACTTTGTTGGTATGTTTTTTATTTTTTTCCATGGAATACCTTGTAGGATCCCCTCTTTCCTTAAATATCCACCCCAATAGCGACTTGATTTTTATTTTTTCCAGGGAATACCTTGCAGGATCCCCCTCTTCCCTTAAATATCCAGCCCAATAGCGACTAGTAACCCTAAGGGGCTCAACTAGATTTGAACTAGTAACCCTACCCGTAAACAACTTGCTTTTGACAAACCATTCAACCACTTGAGCTATGCATGTTATGTTAATGGACATCAAAGGATATGCGATGTGTGTGGCCTATGCAGATGGTTTCCTGATGTGAGAGTAATCAGAAAATTTTTATCTGCTCTTGGCAACTTAGTTAGAAATACTATATACTATACTATGCCTGTTTGCAAATGGTAGGAAAAAAGCATCTGCAAATTGTTTTAGTAATTAGTATAAAGTATTATCTAATTACTAGTAGTAACTGGGGAAGTTACCCTCTTTTCATTAAAGTTTCATATCTATCATCTATAGTTATCATATTTCATATATCATGACCTATATATGGTTATAAACATAAATGAAATGCTTACCTCTAACATCAGAAAATATTTCTCATGTTTCTTGAATTCTTTGTCAAATTGGTTTTGAGCCTTGACATGCTTCTCTAGTGATATTTGGTAAAGGAGGATGCAACTTCAAGCATGATTCTGACAATTTTATTTTGAACTCATCAAAATGTGGGAATTGAAGAATCAAATCCATAGTTCCCACTGCTCTCTGCCAGAAATGTGGAGAGTACTCCTTCAAAATCAGTGAAAAAATATAACAAAACCAACAAAGAGTTAAGTGAAGCTCAGGCTTCTGAATTCTTAGGAGAGAGTAAGGTAGATATGCAGTGAGAGACATTGAAAGATAGAAGTAGTCAGCCAACAAAAAGATCTTCCAAGAGAAAGTAGGGAAGTAAGGATCAGTCCAATAATGGTTCAGCCTGCAGAAGGAAAATCCTGGATGAAGAAAATATGGATAGTACTGAGACACAAGATGAAGAAAATATTCTTAACTCTCATGCTAAGGTTGTGAAAAGGGATCTACTTAAAGGTCTCGGTTCCCTTACTGAATCTAAGAAGACAATTACAATCTCTATTCTTTATTTGGAATTTACATTAGTAATGAGCATTGAGGAGCAATGAGGAGCATGCAAATGAGTTGAGGTGCATAACCTATGGTCAATATAAGTAAGAGTTGATTGTGACATCTAAGCAATATAACTGAGACTTAACTAGTAATCTTTTTTTTTGTATTAACAACTTTGGCAAATTTCATGAGACTGACTACTGACTGCATGAATTTATTTTAGGGTTATATATCGATATTTATGTTTCTGTCATTTATATTGAAATTTTACTTCCATGGTCTCAGGTAAATACTTGTAGTAATGTTTATTTACTTCTCTATGGTAACAAGCTTATCATTTGAGTTATGCCTGAGTACATCCCCATGCCTACCTTGTTTTCACTCTAACAATGTGCATTTAATCCATTCATCTCTCTATCCATGTCTATGCCTTTGTTGTTTATATTAAAAATTTGGTCCCAATTGGTCATATAAATTACTTTTGGCTTGGATGGATCCAAATATACATATAAATAGAGGGTAACTGACAGATCTTGCCTACTATTATGCCAGTCTATACTGAAGGCATTCTGACAGGGTACACCAGCTTGGATTGAATATGGAATGCCAGAAACAACAATGTGATCAAAACAAAACTTAAATCTAAGTACCTTTTAAACAGAATAGACTCAGAATTATGCTAAGCTTTGTTTTTAACTATTGCCATCTGCTAGTGGAGAAATGATTTCATTGACATGCATTGGAAAATAGGAATGTAACCAGTTTTTTTACATGATAAGAAACCTCCCATAACCAATGATTATGTGGCTGGTGCTAAAGGACCCAAATTCTAGATTTCTTCATACAAAGGAAAATTAGCATAGTTCAAAACCCTCCAAACCTCTACCCTGCACTGGGAGGAATTAAATCCTTTTCCTTGCTTATCTAAAATCTCAGTGCCACCCAATTGGAAATAATACCTTGCAAGCTGTCAAATTATTAAAGTTTTTATTAGCCATCCTGCTTTATTACAATGATTCTCAAAGAAGGACCACCAAAACCATTGGGAAATTAACAGGGTTGGATGTCTTAAAAATATTGAGTGAACCTTGTATATGGGTTTGATAGGAAATCATATCCATTACATAATGGAGAAAAATACAAACTCAACATATCCCAAAGGGACTTCAGAGTTCATGCAAGATGGCTAAGAGAGTGTTGTCTGCCCTCGTCTCTCTCAAAACCAAGACCAACATTAAAAAATTAGGAGAGTGGGAAAATGAACAATGGACATTTTATCTATTTCAAAAATCCATTGATAATGACAAATTATAAAACCCAGATTCTCAAAATTTTCTTAGTGGGAAGTTCTACAGGAATACCCAAAGTGCAGGAGTTACTTAAAGATTTCTTCCATGGAGAAAAGGAGTACTGTAAGGCCATCCAATATAATGAGGAAAACCTCATACTTTGAGAAGTCACTCACCTTAGTCCAGAATTATTCCAACAATATCTAACCATACCTTCATATTCAAGGAAACTATTAGATATAATCCTTAGAAGTTGAGATAAGATAGAATTTATGAGACAATCATGTCATGTATACAGAATTCATGAGCTTTGGCACTAATTGTGGATAAGCTGAAAGATTAGCTCAAATGCAATATCTGAAAGAGTAACTTTTGTAGAAATACTCATCACACAAACTGAAGAAGATAGTAATTTCCACAGGTCGATTACAAGGAAGCAAGTGTTATAATTGCAAAACTTTATGAGTAAATGTGAGCAATTGAGGAATGAAATGTATGTGTGAGATATTCCATTTGGAATACCATATAGATTTCGTTTACTATATTTGCCATCAACACCTTGCCGTGTTCCATGTTCTTCCTCTGAATGCAATGGAACAGGCTACAAATGCAAATTAACATTCCCTACCTTATTTTTTTGAAAAATACATCCTATATTCTCAGAAAAATATTTACAAAAAGAAATGCAGAAAATGACTGAAGAAGAAATAACTTGTAAGAAACTATGTAGCATATAAATTGCACTATTGACATCTTTGTGAGCCAACATGCCATTCTTCTACCTTTACAAGTTGTGGGAGAGAGTTTTCAATCATGGAGACTATAGTTTGCCTCTAGAAATGATATCCTTTTTTCAAGAATACTTGATTTAAATAAATTTGTGATATAAGATGATAAAAAGGCAAAATAAAGTATGACAAGTTTGTTCTAGTGAAGTAAAGAAGAGCACCACTGCTGAATCTGTGCCCTCAAAGGGGACAACCATCAAAACATCCTTTCCACAATGTTCAACATGTGCAACCAACACACTTGAATTCCTTCCTATTTCCCAAAATGTAGTGGAGTCATCATCTACATATTTCATCTGTATATAAAAGAGATGTCAAAGTGTATTTCGTAAACTGTTTGAAATCTCAATCATCAATCAAGCAGAAGTTGAGACCGCTCTTGTCTAGCATGGATTTCAATAGAAGAGAACTAGGAAAAAATAATTATTCAAAAATCAATTTAAACGAGTAATTTCAATGCTGCACACTTTCATGTAGAATTTCATGACTGTTCTAAATGCTGGTATTTGGTAAAGAAAGGGATAATGTCTTACAACATTCTTAGAGTTAACATAGAGTAACATCTAGTCAGTTTACATTACAATAATGCAGAGAAGCAGGCTATCTTAGCCAATGTTTTTCCTTTGTGTAGAATTTCATGACTATTCTAAATGCCGGTATTAGACATGTATTAGACAGAGCTAAGATCTTACAAAATATGAAAAATGGACAATAGCTGTTTGAAAAGACACATTTCTCGCAGGTTTTATAGCAATAATTGAATTAATAATTTAGATCTGTAGTTTGAGGGAATTTACACATACATTAATTAATATTCGAACTATAACTATGCACTAATAAAGAACATTGAAAAAAGTTCTGAAATCATTTAACATCATTTCTGAAATCAAATTAACATCAACTAACATCTTTCTGAAAACATTTATTTAACATCAACTTGATTTACAGCAAGAAATCATTCATAGTTGATGTAGAAACATAAGTCTCTCTGAAATTACATTTATCTTTAGAACTTAGTTTCTCTAAGGTAAGCCCTCCATGTGTTGGATTAAACCCAAAGTGAGAAGAGTAGTTGCTTTGGTGACAATGATAACTCTTCTCAAGAATCAGGAATATGGATGGTGCCAAAATATCAAGAATCTCGAATCATCCTTTCTTTCCCTTGATTTTTCTCATGTCTACAGAGAATACAACAAGAAGGTAGATGCCTTATCCAATGAGGCACTCTCTATGGAATCTGGCCTCTTACAGTTCACTGAAATATGTGAAGGTGAAATAGTGGGGAATGGATCGATGAAGCTCTTTTAATTTGAGCTTGACCTACTCTCTTTGACATCTTCGATGTTTATTTTTTCAAGAGTATGGCATAATTTAGATTTTTTTACATCCTTTGGATGTCTAAGGCAGACGTTGATCTCCTCTTGTATCAGTTTCTTAGCAGGTCCATAAATGGCTCCCTAGATAAGCCATGACTGGGTTCTTCTTGTATTCCCTTGTAGACATCTTTTGAAGTCAGGATGAAGATGGGATGTATTCCTTGGTATTTTGATCTTGGTGGTGAAGTTGGTTATCTGACCTCTCAATGTAGCTATCTGGAAGAGTCTCTGAACTAGATGTCTTTATATGAAGTTTGATAATTCATTTTTGGCATATTATAACCTTAAAAACACATTTTATGCATCCTATTATATGCCCCTTGCTTACAACCTAAAAGGTGACCAATACAATGTTGACAGAGAATATTTCATAGCATATGTTCTACATAGCTAAATTATTTAATAGAAGAAGAGTAATTTTAGAACTATATTTAATACTAATTGTCGTTACATGAAATTTGATAATTCATTTTTTTCAAATTATATAACATTTATAAAACATGTTAGGCTTTCTATAGTATATGTTCCTTGTTTACCAAAAGGTGACTAGTTCAATGTTATGTTAACAAAGGATGGGTCATCACATATCTTCTACATAGCTAAAAACTTGTGTAAAAGTAATTCCATCACTGTCTACATCAGTTTGACTAGGTATACAATGCTGATGATAAAGGGAGTATGCATATTAAGATTATGATGTGAAATTAAATGCATCCCTTCCAAAATCTTGCTGATTTCTCTTTGTTACCTGTCATTAGAGATACAATACCTATTCACACTAATGTGAGAGATTTAGGTCGCTTAAAGTGTTATGGCTGCAATTTCATTGTGTTGTTGAGCTGTGTAAGCTCTATCAACTACGTAATCTTCACCATTTGGATACAAAATTGATCTCAAATATCTAGGGAGTGAATTTAAGAGTTGTTGCATTTATTTAGGAAGTTTCCAAAATGGTTTACTTGAGCTTTGTGAGTGACTATTGAACAAATTGATCTCTCCTTGGACCATTCTTCATTTATTAGGCTAGTTCACTTATTACTAAGTTTTTTTTCTTACCCCAAGGCCAAACACCATATAGAATAGGGATTAGGCTTGCAGGTTGGGAATATTAGTCAATTAAGATGTTATTATCATTTCCTAGAGTGGATTGTAATGCTTGGGGCACTTCCATAAAAAATAACAAGACTAAATTCCAAAAAGAACAAAGACCTTTGATCACCTCAATGCTTTTTCATCTCTTGTTTTGATCACCTTTTGATCTTCTGCAGGTACGTTGAAGCTAACTCTTCAGTTTGGGGAGGGCTATTTGAATAAGCCACTAACAATAAATTTTGTTTCAAGGTGTTTCATCCCGATAGTAAGATTTCTTCATCCTTTTTAGATATTTGAATTGAAAGTGCATACTTTGCTTCCTAGATCTTTGTTTTATTAATGAACTAATATGCATGTGTAAATTTGAATTACTTTTTGTTTTTCATTTATTTATGGATGCACTCACCTCATTTCGTAGCCTTATTATATCCAAAATTTTGAAAAAAATGTTATAATTTTATTCATTTGTTACCCAACTAAAAGGTACACATGGATGTAAATGTAGATGGATCCAAGAGATGTTGTGGACTTTGGAATTTTTATTGGTGAAGAGAATTGTCCCCTTGGCACAGTCTAGTGTCAAAAATGTTGTACATATGCTGATATCCATTCTAAAATTGTGAATGAGGAATTCATTCAATATCCTTTTGATTTTATTATTGGGTCAACTGGATGTCCTTTAAATGCAAAGCAAGAGGAAAGAAGGAAACCTACAACAACAAATGTAGGAATTAAGAGGAAAGTATGCACGATGGTTGCTGATACATTGGAATCAAATGTAATGGAGGGAATGCCAATCTCTAAAAAAATTGAAGGGAATGTGGAAGAACGTATGCATAAACAACCAAGAGTTGGTAATGTGTCTGAGTCAGTGGAAGAAGTTGTGGTTGATCCTAATGTATTGGCATCTTGGCAACATAAAGTGAATAGTTTAATGGAAGAGTTTGTCAACGAGAAGCTAACACTAAAGGTATATTTAGAAAATGGAAAACCTAATATAAATATTCGTTGTGAAATCAGTGGCATTGATTATGGAATGGAGGAAGTATCCTTGGCAGCGTGAAAAATTCGTAACTTCAAAAACAATCATATGAAAATAGGGTCCCATCAATGTCAAATTTCAATGTTGGGAATTAATGAAATTTCTTCAAGTAACAAAGAAAAGAAGACAATAGTGGCTAGAGATCAACTTGATATTGATTAAGCAATCAAACTTCTACATGATTTCAACCAAACGAAAGAGCCTAATTTGTTCAAGGTGGTGGAAGCAACACTTGCAAACTACGAGGACAAGAAAAAAGTAAGAGTGGAATGTACATGATGCAATAGATTGTTCTCTTTGGTGCCAGCAAGTGGTAATATTGTTAGTTCTCTAAATGAACACATGAAATCAAAGAAGCACACTACTAATACTACAGTTGAGGCTTCACATGATACATTTGTGTTGAGGAGTGGAACAGTTGGGAGACCAAAGAAGCCTACTAATGAAAAGTCCCAACAAAGTTTGTCTAAGTTCTTGATCCCATCACTACCATCACCATTACATGGGGCTTCTAAAATTACACATCTTTCTACTTTAGGTGTGGAAATTACCCAAGTTTTAATTTAATTTGAATTTGAATATGCACATTACTTTATTTATTATTACTTTTTAGTAGCAGTTAGTAGATCATCAACTAATGTGTTTTTTCATCTTGTTCTAGGACAAATACCTCCCTCAATATTATTATGTTGGGGTTATTGGGATCCCTATCTTGAGAGAAGAGGGGAGATGTTGTACAGGATTATACACCTAATAACCATAGGCCTGGGGTTACCAACATACTCAATTAACTTGCAGACAATTGACTTCTAGATTGCAGTAAAGGAAATAGGAGGATGAGAAAGACCTACTCGATAAACGAAGGTCGATCCTTGCTAGTCCTCTTTCGCTCTGCTTCACCTTCAAAGTATTCAAGGTTGTTCTTCTTCCAAGGTTGTTATTTAGATTGGACACAAAGGTTCTAATGGATGAACAACATGGTGGAAAAATGTGGGCCATAGAGAAACATACCAGGAGAACACTAAATTATCATGGTACTGAATGTAGTATTAATGGTACATACAGACATATTCATTGCAAGAGGGTTTCTGAAACAGGAATACCTTTTGATTCATTGACATGCAATTTTTGTAAGATTATACCTAATTGTGGTGAATTTCGAATGCGATTATATCGCGAATCAAGGAGCAACATGAAAAGACATGGGAGAGATACATGGAAAGGGAGAAGGTTGGACCATTTGACTCAAACTAAAATCAAAATTGTTGCAAGAGAAGCAAATGCTACACATAGGTTAACAATGCAATCTCTTTCGTGGGAGAGGACAAAGGTTTCTACACTGTCTATCATAACAAGGTCTCTAAGGGAAAAGTTGTTCAGATTTGCAGGAAGGAAGGTTGTGTTTAGGTTTTGCAAGGATGTGTGTGAGGCTCATAAGTAAGGAAAATTACAAGGTAAAGATGTAGTTTGGGAATTTGTTCAAGATATATTTCACAACCTAGTTCATTCAAAGTTGGGTAGAAGGTATAGTGCATCCACTCAATCCATTTATGAGATGATTAAGTTATGGGGAGGTCCTATATTACATAGCTTTATTAGCTTGAATCTGGATGGCCCTTCAATATCTACGACTTTAAGGCAAGTTAGAAAATCATTGACATATATCCCAGGGTAGAAAGAGTACTTTTTTGAGACAATCGGAAAAGTTTATGCTTCATATAAAGCCAAACATGGTATAGAGGACCCAATTCCCATATGCCTTGCTAAAGATGAAATTGTTGTGAAAAAATATGTAAGGTGGGTAGCAAAAAGTAATACATTGGTGGGTTTTTGTGGTAAGAAAGAAGAACATAAGTGCCAATCACATTTCTTGGTGACAGTTGGTGAGGGCACTACAGGCTATGAGATTATTACAGATGCCTTCAAGAATTGTGTGATTTTCCATTATGCACGTGTTATTGTTGCAAACCCTTTACATGAGAAGCTTCCTCATTTGGTTGTGGTTGTTCATTCAATGTGCAACAGGTTTGATGCAAATTTTGTCGATCGACAATGGGAAAAAGTAGAAAACCTATGGAAGAAACATGTGGAATATGTTTTAGGACCTATTATTGGTCATTCCTCAGATGTGGATAGTAGGAGAAGAATGCTTATGCTAAAGGATTATTACTCAATGACAGGCATGAGATATCAAATTCCTTGGTAAGGGTGGAGACTAACTGGGTTGTATGATGGATTTAAAGTAACAAGACTTCATGACCAAGATTACATCCACAATGGCAAAAATCTAGTGAATCCTTTGTTCAGTGGTCGACGAGATCTGATTGTTGGAAAAGAGTTGATTACTTTTAACCATGTAAGAATGGTTTATAACAATTTTAAAGTGGATGACCACAAGCTTTAAATTGAGGATATAGAGAGGATTGATTGCCAAAAATGGGGTTCGGCACAATGCATTGCTTCAAGGCATCTCCAGAGGTGCTTGAAGGAAACGAGATGTACAGGTGGCAAGAAAGAGAGGACATCAGGTATAGAGACCAATCTAGCAATCGTTGTTGACTATATTGATATTTTTTTTTCTCCTAGTTTAACTCTTTAGGAAAGAGTGCGAAATTCTTCAAGAGTTCATCATTTCTTCACCTTATGGCTATGTTGGGTCATATAACAGGAAAATACTAATCTCAACATTAATTTCATTAGTAGAGAGTCATATCAATATGTGAAAATTTCTTTCCACTTTGCGGTTTTGTTGATGAGATTATTTCATGATCAATACTCTAACATACCATGTGCATTGCACATGACTGGTTCAGATGTATGTGAGAACTTCTGTAGCAAAGTTGGTGGCATGGTTGGAGTAGAGAGGGCATATGATTTTGCTGACTTACTTCATTCTATTGGAACCCTTAATAGAGTTACTGAAGAAGAATCGAATCCCCAAGGGCTTCATTTCAATAAATCTCATAAGAAACAAATGAGTATTTGGAACAAATTTCATCAACAAATAGTAGAGGAAGGTGATGTCTTGTCACAATATGATTCAATTTCCACCGATAATAAAATTATAGAAGCTATCAAGATAGGATTGGAGGACGCACATGGAATTTTACAAGGTCTTGGCATGCAACCAAAAAGACACACATAAGATTCTTGGTGGTTTAAACCATGGTTAGAGGATCACAATGTTCCAACATTTGAAAATGTGGATGAAGTAGTTGATAATTATCCACAGATTCATTCGACATCCATATTCCAATCTTCATCTTTTATGGTACTCAATGATAGTGAATTGCAAATGATGGAAAGTGAGTGGAGGCACGAATTGGATGGAATTTTAGATTCCGTTGATGAAAATGTAAACATAACTACCGAACTGATGGTGGAGCTCGATGGAAAGGACATGTACAAATCTTGTTTGGTTAGTCAATTGAATGGAAACCTGACATTATCAAAAGATAGATTGACTAAAGTGAGGAATGGAGTATACTTCAAGAGAGATGAGAGGGCCCCCAAAAAGGGTGTTGCAATTGGTTTTGGAATTGGATCAGATTGTGCAGTGTTGTTTGAGAGCGAGTCTATAGCTGTAGCTGAATGTACCCCAAGAAAAGGTGTATCTCAAAGTACAAAGCACGGCATTTCTTCTGGGACTTAGTACATTGGCAGAGTTCAAAGAATAAGAAAGAAGGATGGTAATAGGGTGTTTGATTACCATAATGACATTGATCTTTCGGATAGGCCTGAAGGTGTTGAGATTCAATGTTGTTGGTACAATAGAATAAAGGGGCAACACATGTACAAGTATGATTCAATAGATCATATATTCATACAACTTGAATCTATTATAATAATGACAAACCTATCATACAATATCAAGAAAGACACATACAAGTTAGAAGAAAGCGACCACAGAATTTTTGAGGATTTCATTAAAAATTTAAATAGGGTGAAGTTTTCAAACCATTCTAATTTATCTTATCTTTTTTACTACTATCTTATAACTTATTTATGAAATAGTATTTTTTGTATTATTGTTGATTCATTTGTATAAATTTCATACTCATTTTATACTCATTTTAATTTATCTTATCTTCAGGTGTGGTGAATGGTTCGGATGCCGAACGGTTGGGATAACTCTATGTGAAGTTACGATTGTCAAATATTTCTCTATGCATTCTTGAAGAATGGTTCTTGAGGGTTGTTGAACTATTCGCTAGTTCAACAATTATGTTTAATATTACTTTCAAAAGGATGAAACCAATTTTTGTTTGTCAAATTTTGGTGCCCATGCCCATGTTAGAGTTGTCATATACTTTCTTTTGCTACTTCAATACTTAAATGGAATATTGCTTAATGTGTGTTTCTTGAAATGTGCTTTCTAAATGTTTTCTTAAATGGCATATCATGTTCTTTAATTTCGTCATGTTTGTGTGGAGTGCATATTAACTCATTAGGAAATTGTGATTGTTTTTTATTCAAAAGATGGGTATGGTGTGGAAATCTCTTGTTATAAAACTCATTGTTGTGCACCTGTTGTGGTATGGAGTGGGTATGATTGGTTATACTTTCTATAACCAATGAATCTTATATAGTGATGAAAAAAAATATATAAAACAATGTAACTTGAGAGAGAGAACATATTATTGGTCTTGTTGGTCCTATAAAGGAGTTGCATGTCCACCTTATATGGTTCACCTTGACCTTTTGGGTTTGTTGTTTGTTTTGTTGTGGCCACCTGGGTTGACTCATGATCACCTCATGGTCCTTTATCTTACTTTGTCCATAGGTGATGTTTATTAATGTTTTGATACCTTACCTTAAGGAGAGTGACTGAACTCTCTCCCTCTGCGTGATCTTTGCACGATCTTTGTTGATGCTCCATGTGATATCTTGCTACACCATCCTCGTGACTAGGATTTCCTTGTTACACCTTCCACTTGGTCACTTTGCACCAGTGTGATCATGAATATTTTGGATTTTGGGTCCCCCCTGAGCTTGACTGTGGCATGTTTCTTGGGTGGACTGTGGGTTCTTCCACAGTGTAACTGTGAGTTTGTTTCTTGGTGGAATGTGGCTCCTTCACTAGGGTGATCATGATTTGTTTCTTTGCACTTTCTTGGTGGACTATGGGTCCTTCAACAAGGGAGAAAAACCTATTCCTTAGTGATACCTCGAGAGGTCCTTCTCCAGCGTGACTATGATCTGTTTTACTAGGTGGAATTTGGGTCATTCACCAACATGAAAGTGATCTGTTTCTTGGTGGACTGTGGGTGCTTCACCAGCATGACTGTGATTTTTTTTCTTGAGTGGATTGTGGATCCTTTCCCAATGTGACCATGACTGTACAAAGTATGCTTGTGTATCTCTGCAGTATGTGACTGCATCCTTACCCAGCATGACTGTGTTGACAAATTGACTGTACTGGGTATGAATGTGCTTGTTGATTAAGAAGTCTGGGTTAGTATGTTGTCAGTATGCTTATGCTTTAACCCTATCTGGATCTCTCGTAAGGTACATAAATTGTTTGTCTATATTGACTTGTCCCTTCGGTGACAAGATCAAATCTGAAAAATCTGAGTATATGCTTGATTCAAATATTGGTTATGATTATTTACTGTTGATATATACTGTACATTACCTTATCATGTTGTTACTGTACATGGAATTTCATGATTCTTGAGGACCAACTTTAACGCAGTGAATAATGGAGCCTTAAGTTGAAAGAGATGAAAATTATGTTTGTTTAGTTTTATTGAAAAGTATTGGTTTTTTTGAAAAGTATAGGAAGCTTACTTTATAATTTTCTTTTCCTTTTACTTTATAATTTTCTTGAAAAGTACTTGCATGTCTCAAGGAAAACAATGAGGTTATTTTATGGTAGATATGACCCATGTATTAAAGTATATGCAAATGAATATTTAAACAGGGTTGATGTTCAAGAAGCTCTTCATGCAAATGTTACAAGGATTCCTTTCAAATGGGCAATCTGCAAGTGGGTATCTGTATTCTAATCTTTAATAAGGTCATGTTATTTGTGATTCTAGATAATTTTAACTCTGGATATATTGGGATTCAAAATGTTTGAGGGGCAAATCTCTTCACTCTTTATACTGTTTGGGTAGCAGAACTTGGTCATGTGATGTGGTCAGTGAAGGGCAAATCATTTTCCAAATCCTATGAATTTCTCTGAATTTCTCAAATCCTCTTATTATGAGGGACTTTGAACCAAATTCCTATACATTGGCATATGGCATGAATATATTTGACTTTCAAGAATGGAAAAAGTAGGACATGACAAGGATCTATCATAAATGGAAAAACCTAGTAAGTATACATTGACATTTTGCTTTTGGTTTCCTGGTGCTTTATTTGTGGTTTCTGCAATGAAGTGACATTAGAATTTGGTTTTGTCTAAAAATGACTATTGTGTGATTCTTTTTATATTAGAACAAGGATAGACAATTGTGGAAACTGGGAAGCCCACCACTTGAGCTGATCACCTTTTACAACCTTAATTATGCACTAGATAATTCTTGGCATGTTCTAGGCCTTGGTTATAATCATAGTGTTAGTCGGATAGATATTACAAAGGAAGCACTGATACATTACAATGGAAACATGAAACCATGGCTTGAAATTGGAATTGCAAAATACAAACAATATTGGACCAAGTATGTGAAATATGACCATATATTCTTGCAACAGTGCAATCTTGGTGAGTAGGTACATATGACAGTTTATTGTACATATTCTATTGGAACCCTGATTACTCCCTATCATTTTTATCCATAATAATTGCGACAATCATAATTGGAGTGGTTGAGCATAGGTATCATTCTTTTGTTTCCATTGGTCGGAGACTTAGCAGAGTGGGTCGAACAGTCTGAAAAAACCACTGAAGTAATAATTTCCACTACACCACATTTGAAGAAATGAGGAAATTATTTATGTATTCTAATTATTTATCATAGGAATGCACATAGGAAACATGTTCTAAGTCATCAACTTATACATTCCTAATTGTGGCCAGCCATAAAATATTTACATGTTCAAGACATCCAACTGATGTTCACCACTATAGTTAAAGAACAAATCCCATTTGATGGCATGAATGGATGAGTTTTGTTTGATACTCGCCTATTATGATTAGACCTATGAATGTCATAGTTCAAGCGACCCCCTAGGTGTTAATATTCCAATAAAACTTTTTTTACTTTAGTTGGACGTGTCTTATGCTAATGGTCATTGGCTGTGCTCATGATCTCGACTTATCGCTACCTAAAGAACCATTCCTTATTTTAATAAGGTCAAAAGTTGGGTCAATTGAGTAAAAAACTACTCTGGTTGCTTATGCTTTTGCTCGAGCAAATAGAATAAACATGAACTATAAGAGGTTCTTGCATAGGATAGTCAAAAAAGATGGAAAAAGCTAGTATACACCCCTTCATAGACTGTACAAAAGGTCGAGAGTGTTGTGTTGGGTTCTAGTTGATGGTTTATAATGCTGTTGTATTGTCCAATATGCTACACATAATATAAAGTGATATAATACTTATATATGTTTTCCATTCTTTGACACAGACGGAGGGAAAGTGTTGATGTAGAAGATCTGTCATTGCTCATATATCAGGGATGGACACTTTGGCATGAGGATTGAGAAATGCAGGTAAACCTATATTTTGTATTGAAGCTATATGTGTATTATACAGTTGGGCTCTTAGGATTCTAGTGATGCATTGTTAAATGGATCATCTTTATCCTAGAATTTACATATGGGTTGTCTTATGACTGTCTCTTTATAAAAAACTAAATTTGCAAAATAGACTGGATACTTCATAAGGGTAATAGGTATAGATGTTATTTTTTTTTAAATTATGTTTTTCTTGTTTTTTTCGTTAAAGTCTAAGAATAAACAATGATTTATAGATGTACGAGAGAAATTCACTTTGAAAGATATTTAAAGTTTTTTGCTAATTTGTATTGTCCAATATGCTACATGTAGTACAAAGTGATACCAAACTTATCTATGTTTGCCATTTCTTTGACACAAACGGAGGGAAATTGTTGATGTAGAAGATCTGTTCATTGCTCATACATTAGGGATGGACACTTTGGAACAAGGATTGAGAAATGCAGCTCAGTTGCTGCAGGTAAACCTATATTCTTGCCTAATGTATTTTTAGGATTTGAATTTTTCTTATATAATAATCTTCATGATAATTTTTTCCTTTCCCCTTATATTCTTTCTATGATTTCTGTGCAGGATGGAACATTAAGAAAGCTTGTTCAAAAGCGTTATGAATCCTTCGATTCAAAATTAGGAGTATCAATTGAGGTGACTACAACCCATTTCATATTTCTGTTGTTATTTTTAAGTTTTTTCTAAATCATGTCTACATAATTATGAGATACGTAGAACATATTAGCAAAACTTGGACTAGCATGTTGTACCCAACTTGGTGCCAAAACTAGGATGAGTCAATTTATCTCAACTTCTGAAAAAGTGGTGAGTATAACTTGGATTCCTAAATAAACTCAAGAAGTTTTTCATATCCTCACTTGGTAAAACTCAGGAAATTTTTTGAATGAAATTTTGTGTGTTGTTGGCAAGTCTGAGTCATGCTCCTACTCTCCAACCTCTCCGAGTCGTTTGCTAAGATGAGTTTTTCATCATTCATGTAGAATGTATTTTTCATGATTGTGGATCCTGATGCCGAATTAAACTTTTAATCTATTTTATGTATGTTCTTTTATAGGAATATAGTATCAGCTTTGAATAACTTGAGAAGAAATCCATACAGTGGGGTGAACCTCCTCTCACATCAGGGAAGAAAGTAATCTTTTATGGGTCATTTTATGGATTGGAATTTGTGATTCTTTTGGAAAACAATTATTAGCTCCAATAAAATGTCTTGACAAATATTTATTACCCATTTCTTTCTTGCAGGAACTCGAGAGATGATTTTTCTGTCATACTTGTGATTGAACAGTATCATTTAGATGACTACATTAATCATGGATTGAACAGGTAATCTTTTGTAGCTATGTTTTTACAAGGTCTGCATTAATGTTCACAAGACATGTACTATGAACTTCAAGGGGCCTTCAACACATGTCTACTATGTGGGTATATCTACCCCAGATCTATACTGCGATATTTACAATATTTGTACACATTTCACTTGTTCTTATGCCAACTCAAGAGATGATCATTCAGTAACAATATCTTGACCTGTTAATAGTTCTCAAACATGGAATCAATCTATATTTTGTCTAGGTTTGAGGGTAAGTCCAAACTCTAGATTGTACCCTTCATTTATCTCATGAGAAAATCTTGCAACAGATCTCACACACCCTCTCTTTCATTGAATACACTTGCAACATGTCACAAAGTGTAGACCCACTGTAAACCCGAGCACATCACACCATTTCAAATTCTAATGATATTCCTCTTCCTCACCTTCTTTTATATCAATGATAAATTGGTCCCCAAAATCCATGCCCAATATCCAAATCAATTGATCATATTTATAGATCAATTGTAATATCAATTGACTTAGTCCTTTTACTTGGAAAGCTCAAAACCAATCTCATTATGTCGGCTTCCATTACATCAATCTTCTTGTTAGTTTGACAATTGGATTTCAATGTTGTTTTGGTTCAAACTTTTATCATCCTATCTCAAATGGATACACATACTCATACATCATTTTTATAATCCAAATAACCAATGCTTTGATCATTGAAGAAGAATATCATGTGGACTGACCATGGTGATACCACTAGAACCTTTTCACATGATGAACAGGGTCATCTTTACTTGAGGTGGAACAATCAAAACTTGGCAATGCCAATATCTCATATCCAATGCTTTTGATAGTTAAAACATACCTATGCAATTCTGGTAGTTGAAGCATGCATATTTAACATTGGCAAGTTACTAGAGTAGCATATTTTGGTAGTTAGAGTGAGTCTTGTCCACACTATGTGATTAGCAAAACTTTGAGTTCCTGTAGTTATGTTTCTTTGATTTCAATAGTAGCAAATATTGTTTCTTGTAGTCATTTCATTCTCTTCTAGTAATGAATCAATATTCTAATGTTGAAATTATTTAGACAATCATTGCTTCTTGACAATAATACCTAAATATTCCAGTTATTGAACTCCTTATTTCCATATAGAATACAGTTGATTGCAAGGTCTGATCTTGTCACAGTTGATTGTAAAAACCAAACTTTAATAGTGGTCATATTATCTTCATTAGCACTGCTAATCTTGTACACTTCATTTTCAACATCCACATCTTTGTCATTAAATGATTCTTCTACCACATCATCAGTTTACTTCTAAAAATGGTAATGCTACTTTGCTTCATATTATTGACATAGATCTCTCCTATTGACATAAATGACAACTCACCTTCAACACTATATTCATATTTTAATCCTCTAATCATAATTTTTCTTTGAGTTTCTTTGTCCAAATTATTATGTCTAGATCTTTGCAAATTATATTGAAATATTTCTACACAATCTTCTAGATATTCATTTTTTCATTGTTACATCATGAATTATCCTCCCAAATGTATTTAGAGTTTCAATAGTCTTGGTACTTTTGGTGGAAATCTTGTTTAATTTATTTCCATGTATGAATGGTTTGACCTCAAAGTCCCATGAGCCATATCAATGTTGTTGCTTGCATTCTTCAATGTGGTAAGAAGCAAATTCAACTTCTGTGCATCAGAAGAAAAAAAAATCACAACTACGACATAAGACATCAAATTCAAACAAAAATGTGTCAAGGTCCTAAGAAGCGAAACCATGGAGAGTGGACATAGATTGAAAGAGGCATGTTCTTCACTGGTTCTTCACCTTTGATATTTCTAATGGAGAACTCAAATTTTAAATTGGATAAACTTCTCTGAGCCAGACTGCCCATGATCTTTCTTAAGGCCTCTGCTATTTTTCTTTGTTGGGGTCGCACACGATTTATTCACCCTGATTCTCTTTGACTTGTATTCATATTGGTTAGCCTCACCCTTTTGTTCATCATAAGCCTTTATAGGAGGTATGCTGATTTAATTGACTTTCCTTGAAGCTAAATTTGAAACATATTGCTTCTTTGGAGAAGGCAGCACTGGTGCAGTCACACTCTGTAGCTTTTGTTCTTCCATTTTTGGATCAGCCAATGATTCAGTAGAAATTTTAACATGTACACTCCAGAAAGACAAATGAATGCATTAATATATTTGATAAATGATGTTCTTGCAACACACTCACCTTTAGGCTCAAATATCTCAACAAAAGTGTAAAAAACACTAAAAGATGTTGGAATGATTCAGGCCTTGTCCTGTACACTTGAGAATCTAGATTTATATCATCCTCTATGTGTACACTTGTATTCAATGTTGGAATGATTCAGGCCTTGTCCTGTACACTTGAGAATCTAGATTTATATCATCATGTGTGTGTACACTTGTATTCAATGTTGGAATGATTCAGGCCTTGTCCTGTACACTTGTATTCGATGAGTGTCTCAGATTTTAATGTTGGACACATCAGGCTGACTTTTGTATTTGTAGCAATTTGGAGAATGGTGTAATAGTTTCTATAATATGCATGAATTCAGATACAGTGTCCAAGTTTACATGCATATACTGAATTATATAAGCCTATTGTTTGAAATTGTTACATGAAAATAAAGAATGGGTCAACAGGGAAGAAGATAAATTGTTCACTAGGTAAAATTTGCAGTAATATATTACAAATAGAGAATTTGTGAACTTTGGCATATTTTTGTCATTGTGAACATCAATATTATTTCTTCAAGCTTTGACCGTAGCTGTTATAGCTTCTGTACATTGTTTTAGAAGTATATAAAGAAAAGTTTGGGTGATTCTTTTTACTTTATTGGCGAATGCCAATTCTTAGATGTTTTTCAGTTTCTTTTCTCTATTTGCTGTTTAAGCTTATGCATGGACCATGGTTTAGCCCCAAACACTTATCTTATGACTCGTCAAACTATAATTGTAAGAGCAGTCTTTGTTTTATCAAGTTGTTTATTGCTTATTCAATACAATACTGTTCAGGCATCACAGGGCTAGTCAAAGAGCATGGTTGGCGCAATTTTTCTTCTAAGAAAAGGTCTTCTCACGAAAATTCTCACGGGGGCATTCAATCACATAACATTTCAAAGGGGGCTTCACCAAATCTTCAAGAGGGGACCTCCTTGGTATGTTTGTGTTTTCTTTGATCTAAACTACATGTTTGCAGTTTACAATTTTTCTCTAGACTTTGTCATTAAAAGACATCAGTCTAAAATAATGCAACCAGTTGACTGAGGTGCATGAGGTTGGAAGATGTCTAAGATGTTTCTATATTGAAGAAGTTGCTTCTATGACCAAAAGTTTTTGGATTGTTTTGTATGTCTAATTTTATTACCATTAGGAATTGTACATTTCAGTAGTTTTATCAATATTATCTTTTGCTTAAACTTTTATGCGCATGTTTAATGTTACTGTTGAATCTAGAGGAAGTCCAAAAAATGTAAGAAGACATCTTTTAGTTGTAATTGAAAATCATGCAGGTTTTTGCTCACCATGATCAACTTGAGCTTCGTAGTGGAGATTTAATGGTTCATTATAGTGGCTTCATTTTGAAATTATTTCAGTCTTCTTTTGTAATGTTTCTTTTCTGATCAGTCTTAGCCAAGGTCAAGGATATTATAGACTTTATCATAGTAGGTAAATATTTTTTTGTATTTGAGGCATACATGAACACTTGCAAATACTTGTAAGATCGCATAAAATATGATTAAATTAACAGAGTAATAGAAATAGTGAAATATAGTGATAAGGAATGAAGGTGATAATTCTTGTAGTAATTAGCTATACAATTATTTGTGGCAAGAAAATTTGTAATGAATAGGATGTTTTGCTTCTAAATTTTTGAAAGTGATTATGAATTTCAGAACATGCAAACACCCATGTCTGCAAGAAAGTCTAGAATGATAAGAAAAGACACAATTCAAGAACTGGTAGATAGGGGCAAGTCAGAAGTTTGCGATCATCAAGGTTTGCTATAATGAAACATGGTCTTATTAAAATTTCCTTGTTTTCCTACCCACTTGTTAACATTTGGATCATGGGTTGCAATGTTATATTTGCATATGGCACCATGGCAGAATTCTGTGAAATGTTGGATGATTATCTTGAGAGAGAAGAAATTCCTGGAGAAGTTGAAGGTGAAGAGGAGGGTGCATGTCTTCCTCTTTCTGAAATAAAACTTCTTGCAAATGAAATCATGTCTGCACATTCAAGGAATACTTTACATCTGGCCCCAGTGGACACTATTGTAAGACTATTAAGTTTACTTGATTGTCATATACGGCATGGGCATGACATGATAGTGGATGAAGAAGATGATGTGAGTCTATATAATAATATGTTCAGTTGAATTTTATTTTCAAATTAACAACATGGCTCACAGTGTGTGTGTGTGGCGGGGGGGTCCTCTTAAAAACTTTATATAAGTTCTTCAAGAAAGTGCTTATGTCATGCAAATGTTATGTTCTTCATTTTAGGCATTGTTAGATAAACACATTGTTTGACATCTGTTACACAAACTAGATTACCAAGGAGCTCAGGCATCGTAGTACTAGGTGATAGAAATCAGCATTCTAGGCAATCATTAGGCTTTAGGGTGACTGGAAGAAAAACCGCAAGGTTTCAGGTGACAGGGTAGGTTGTTCTTTAGGTTGTTCAACAATGTCTGAGGTATGTGATCTTCGTACTCTGTTGAATAAAGAAGTGAATTAAAGTTTAGGCTTGGATTTTTTAGAATCCATTTTTTTAAGAATGTCACTATAATACTATTTCATGTGGATGGTCACACAACTAATATAAGACTTGCACTTGTCTAAGCTTGTTTGATTTTTCTAAATTTAACTTAGAGAGGATTGATCGCAATCCATTAATCTTATGGTCAAAGAAAAATACTAAATAGTAAGGTTTTGTTGTAGAAGAAGTAAGGAACTCAAAATTTCTACTAACATACTATCATGGAGGCTAATAGTGACCACCCTATGGCAAAGGCCATAGTGGATTATACCTAAAAAATGAGAGGCAAATCTAGGTCATTTACTCATAGTCTTCATGGTCCATGCATGTCCACTTGAAGTGCATCATCATAAATGAGGAGGATTATTATTTTCTTCTCTTCTTCTCCTTGTTTCCATCAGTATCATGTGCTAGGTATTTCAACAAGGGGTGGCTAGTCTCTTGAGAAGGTCTCATATCCCATAGATCAAGGAGATGAGTGCATATATTTGTGTGGGGGGGATCATAAAGTTCATTTTATTGAACAAAGAGGAGAAATACCATAGAGGGAGTAACCTTAGTTCATTGTTAAGGAACCCTACACACTTACGAATAATTATTTTGCATGGTGAGGGGAAAGAATGAATGTCGAGTATCATTTCAATATACTAGGTAGAAATATAAATGGGTATAAAAAATGTAAATAAAAAAATTGATACATGCAATATACAGTGAAAATAGGGGTTTTTTTAGATCGGGAAGGCATATTGGGAGGGGGTTTAAAAAATGATTTTGGGAGGTATTTTCCAATATTTTTTGAAAATAGGGGTATTGTTTCATATGCCACAAATGAACATGCTATGGCTTGGTTTCACTAAGTGAAGACCCCATGGCTTTGATGAAGTTTTATGATGATTGGAAAGCACAATTAGGAGTTGAGTATGAAAATAATAATTTTTCTTGTGATTTGTTTGATGGAATAATTCATGATTATTATTTCAATATTCTTAATGATATTATCTATCATAAGGATACAATATTTCTATTTCTAGAGTATGCCCATGATGCAGCCATAGCAGGACATCTAGGATTTGTGAAGACATACATGAAGGTGAGGGAAAGGTTCTCTTGGAAGGGAAAAGGGAAAAAAATAATAGAGTATGTTATAACATCTGCATCATGTCAGCAAAACAATTATAACATACACATCCAAAAGGAATCCTACAACCTCTTCCTATTCTAGAGTAGAAATGGGAAAGTGTGTCAATGGATTTCATCACCTGACTCCTTAAAATACAAGGTAAAGATAGTATTTTTGTTGTGGTTGATAGGGTGTAAAAATATGCATAATTTGTTTCTATAGAAATCACTATTTCATCTATTCAAGTGGTTGAACATTTCATTAAACAAGTCTTCAAACTTAATAGACTACCAAAGTCTATCATCAGTGATAGAGAGAACATGATTACTCGAAATTTTTGGCAAGAACTGTTCACGTTTGTGGGAACAAATTTGAACATGAGTATGTGATAACATCAACATACTGATTTCCAAACAAAGAGAATAAACTGATGGATTTAAGTGTACTTGAGAAACTATGTTACTGGGAAACAAAAGTCATTGACAACTTGACTCCATTTGGGTGAATTCTGCTATAATATTATTTTCCATCTTTCCATTGGAATGTCACCATTCAAAGTTATTTATAGTTATGATGCACATAATTTTTATGATATAATATTTGGTGATTTTAAGACATAGAAGTAAAAGGATTGGATCTAAGAGAGTCAATACATACTTAGAACTCTACATGACAACTTGTTGACAACAGAAAATTTGTAGAAATTGTTTATATATTCCAAGAAGGATATATTTTTTATTTGAGGTTGTATAACTATAGACAATACTATTTTAATTCTAAGGGATTAGATAGGTGATGTTGATGTTTGAGAAAAATTAGAGATGCTTTAACTTTAAAACTTTTATGAATCAATTTTAGCGCATATTAATATCATAAATTATTGACATATGAATATATCAGTCACATGTGAATATAATAAATATATCATACATGTGTAAATATCACAAATATATTATCCACATAAAGCAGCTCCATAAATAATCCATATAAATCAGTCAACCATGAGAGACAAGATTAACGCTAAGAAAACCCTCCAAACACGAAGGATGAAAAACCCAACAATTCTTTGAGTTTGATAGATAGATTTGTAGAGAATGGTTTACAACACATACACATATTTCCTAATAAGAGATATCACCATAACAGTAAATAATAGAGATCCAATGTAACCCTACAAAAACAATTGTATGGAACTATATTGAACCTACGATATGCCTAGCATATTAATAACAAGCCAAAATCCCTAGCATGTAGAAGGTAGCGCATATGAGGATCAGTAAACATATCTAGAGAACCACATAGTGCATTCAAAATGAGGATATAACTAGAAGTAACTCCATGCAAACATTAGTGCCCTTTCTTTTCTTAATTAGCTTTAACTGATTGTTCATTTCCTTCAATTGAAAGTGAACTGACTTGAACTAAATGTTAACTGTCTGGAAATGAATGTTAACTTACTTGAACTGAATGTTAACTGAATTGAAATTAATGTTAACTAAATTGAACTCAATATTTAACTAACTATTGATCACTAAGTTAACATGATAACTTAAGTGTCTTCAGTGCTTCTGTCTTAGTTCCATCCATTCAAAATTTCAATTATTAACTTTTGCATGGATCTCTTTAGTTAACTGATGCATACTGATTGATTAATATTATGTTATTATTTACTTAAATGGTTGCATTCATTAATATTTCAATCGATTCTTTGACTTAGGCACTAATTGAGGAATTTTGTAATAATCAAAACCCATCCCAAGACTTGGGCTAAATAATTAATATTTTTTATTAATTTCCTAGGTCCTACAATAGCTAGTTTGTACCTAGTTCCAATTTTGAGGTCAAACTTTCTCAAAATTACTCCTAGAATGAATTATAAATATCATGGATAATATTCTAAAACCTTTGCATTATTCCCAAATTGGCAAGTGCACAGTTCTTCTTTTTCAACAGTTTCCATCTTTTTTGCAGTTTTAAGGTAGACTACCTTGTTTTTTTCACCAACTTACCTCCCTTATTATCTCGATATAAAAGTATTATAAAGTGAAATTTACATCACTTATGAGCTGTACATACTCATTCAGAAAATTTGTGAGCATATTGACTCATTTGGAAAGTGTTTTATGCACCTATGGTGGATTTTGACTAGTTTAGTAAGCATGCTTTTGTACCAATTCGAATAGAATCCTAATGCTTTTGGATATTTGAAGTATCTAATTTATGAAAATCCTACATATATTTAATGATGGATTATGTAAAATAATATCATCAACAGTTTGTGGATTATTCAATTTCCAGTCTCCTTCTTGGGTGTTTCTTGCATATTTTCAAGCATTTTTGTGAGTTCAGTTGTTCTAAGCTTGGGATTAATTGCCACATGGTATCAAAGACTTAGTAGCTTGATTTTTATCCTTATCTAATTTATTTTTGCAGGTTAAAAATCACTCACTAGGAGGGTAGAGTGTGTGTTCAAGGGCACAGTTGCTGAAGAATGGATCAATATCAAACAATCATCTTGACTCCATTCAACTACTTCAAATAGAAGGAAAAGATGCATATTCTGATGAGGAGTAAAGGCCTCTACAGAGTAACGACGGGAAATGAATCTGAGCCTGATGTAGTAGAAAAGAAGATAAAATGGCATAATAGGAGAGATGAGGCATATGGTGTCTTATGTCTCAGCATTTCCAGATACCTTCTATTTCATCTTGATGGTATTACATCACTGAATGAAGTTTGGGAGAAGCTTCGATATTTGTTTGGGAAGACAAATAAGATGAGGGTTCACTAGCTGGAGAATGAGCTAATTTGATTGAGTCCAAGTAGCTTCAAATCCTTGCAAGTCTACTTCTCAAAATTCAAACCACTGGTTCTGCAGCTAAAATAGTGTGGTATTGACGAAGAAGATGCACAACTAATATTGGCCATTATTTCAAAGCTTAGCCCTAATTACTCAATATTTGTTTCGACCTTCCATTCCACCAATTTGATAGTTCAAAACTGGAAGATTCCTTCACTATAAGATTTCATGGAATCCTTGATTCAGGACAAAGACAAATTGGTCTTGATGGGAACCATCAAACCTTCCAAAGATCAAGCTTTGGTTGCTGGAGATTCCAAGGTGAATTCCAAAGACAAGAAGAAGGCTAAGATGCATCCAAATAAAAAAGGAGACAATTCCAAGTCTCAAGAGGAGTCCTCAAAGTCCAAGAATAATAACTTTTCAAAGAAGAAAAGTAAATATGAAGGTAGGAAGTGTTCATAATATGAGAGCTCTTGCATGAAGAACCAGATAGATATGTAGACTTAAATCTTGGAGAAGAACAACATCTCTCTTCTTGGTGGCACAAGAAAGAAGTAAGGAGTGTAATGTTCTTGACCCTCCAACCGGCGAAGAGGATGCTACCATACATCAAATCATCTGGGCATCTAGCCCCCATGAACATGAATATACATACATATAATACTGAAGCAAGATACTTAAAAACATAAAACAACTACGATGCATTAATCATTGATATGCATAGTGGAAGAAAAACAACATGCATTGATATACAATTTCATCTTTCACATGTACATTATCATTCATCAATGGTAAATATCATTGCAGACACAAATCAGGCAAGAATACTTATCTTAATAAGAACTTGTCCCACAACCAGCAACGTCACTGCAATGTTCCGCCCAACCATAGGCTCGCGTGTGCCTTAATCTCTCACCAGCGCTACCACCCCTAAGCTGGGAATGATTCCCCAAGGAATAGGGAACTAACATGCTTACACATAGCCAAGGATAAGAACACAACAAGGGTACACAGTTCATCCAAGCCAACATAGTTGGGTTTATCAGGTGAACATCGAAACAGCCAAACCAATGAAGTTGGGTTTATCATGCCATCTAGGAGCTGGGAAAGGATAAATGCTAAGTTGGTGAGCTCATTGAAGAGCTAAAGACACCTACACCAGAACCAGCATGGATTCCATGACACCCACACACACACCCAACACAAGGAAATCAGTCCTTTCTCTGCAACGCAATCCCTCAGACCTTGATCTCCCTTCCAATGCTATTCAAGGGTTGTGGAGAAGAAATACAGCCCTCTATATTTGTCTGTGTGGTTCCCAAACACACCAAATTTTTCAATCACATTAGGCCCTCATCACCACTCCAATGCATTCCGAATACCAACCACTACGTTTATGCAGCAAACCAGAAATTAAAGCTTTGACAGGGGAAAACAAACCCCTGAATCATTCTTGGCCTTATCATGGCCAAAAAAATTCCACAGTGATCTACAGCAGCCCAAATCGTAAAGGAAACTCAGCCAACAAGTGTGGGAAACAACAGCCAGGGAACCACAAAAGAAAACCACAATCCATGATCAATATGAAATATATGGACAACTACAACTAGATCGCGGGCAGGAAATCGATCCTCAACATAGATAGGAGGAATACATATCACCAAGGAGACCATGGAAAACATCCCACAGTGAAAAACCACGGCAACATTTCATAGTCTGACAATGGTGGAGTAAAAAACCTGACTTTCTACCTGAAGAAGAGGAAGAACCAATCCTCAGGCCAACAGTCGGTGAGGAAGAGGAGAGAAAGAACCTCCACACAATGGATTGTAATCCCTTTTAACTCCACTCTGCATGGGGAAAATGAACAACTCATGATCGAGATAGTGGACAGACCATCTGCAACCCAAAAGGCGCGTCGTGGAGAGAGTGTAGGCATGAGCATAGTGGTTTTCCTACCAGCAAATAGATTCCCTAACTAAAAACAGAATGATTAAGGTGGTGGTTGGATGAGACAAGGGAAGGTGAGAAAAAAGAGTGGTGACACATGGATTTTCCCCACGGGATCCAGGTTTATCAATCCCCCCCTTAACCTCTGGAAATCATGCCCCTTCTCACTTTGGTTGCAGTGAACATAGCTGGTTGGGGTTATTTAATTAAAATGCATAGTTACATGATGCCGTGACTTAATATATTTTGTATGTCTCGATATACCATCGGTGACAATTCCAATCCGAAACATAGCGTAACCAAATTGATGGTGGGGACTTTGCCTTTAGCTCCACACCATGATTATTTACAATATATGTATCATGTATATGTAATGAAAATGGGGTCAAAACGGAGGTGTTACATTCCCCTCTCCCTTCAATAGCACTTTCCTCAGTGCTTTACAAAATTTGAACAAAATGCTACACTGGTACCGCCTCAATGTTCTGCATAATTGAACAAAAATGGGTGTGCCAATCGCATGGCATCCTCCAACTTCCACATAGCCTCTTCAAGTCCATAGTGCTCCCATTGCACCTTTACTTTCCCTATGGCTTGGTTTCAGAGCATTGTGATCTTCTTGTTGAGGATGCGCATTGGCTCGATTTGGAACTCTCCGTCAGGTTCCACCTGAATCACATCCCAATTTATCACATGGTTAGGATCATCTACATATTTCTTAAGCAAAGAAACATGAAAAACATTATGAGCTCTAGTACTAGCAGGCAATGCAATTCTTTATGCACCAGGCCCTATTCTTTCAAGTACATCAAATGGCCCACAATATCTAGGTGACAGCTTGGAACAAATTCCAAGCTTCAAGGAACTTTTCTTGGCCTTCACTCTGAGGTAGACATGATCCCAAACACTGAACTCTCCATTCATCCTATGCTTATCTGCATAGCTTTTCTGTCTTACTTGTTTTGCTTTCATATTCTGCCTAATCTTTATAACCTCTTGCTCCATTTCCTTGAGCAATTCTAGTCCAAGCATAATCCTGTTCACTGGATTAACCCAAGTCACTGGTGTCCTACACCTTCTTCCATACAAAGCTTCATACAGACTCATCCCTAAGGATGCCTGCTGTCCATTGTTATAAGTAAACTCTACCAAGTGTAAGTAATCTTCCTACTTGGTTGGTTTGTCCATCACGTACATGCGAAGCATTTCTTCAAGCACCTGATTAACTCTCTCTATCTTCCCATCTATGCTGAAGTTTAGCTTTGTACCCAAATATGCAAACAAACCCTTCCAAAAATTGGAAGTGAAATTGACATCTTTGTCAGAAATTATTGCCTTCGGCAATCCATGCAATTTGAAAATCTCCTTCATGAAGATCTTGGTAATGTCATCAATCTTATGTGTAGACTTCACCGGTATAAAATGTGGTGCCTTTGTCAACTTGTCTACTACAACCATGATGGAATCATGTTGTCTCCAAGTCATTGGCAGTCTTGTAGTAAAATCCATGGAAATAACTTCCCATTTCCATTCCAGAACTAGCAAAGGCTGCAACAAACCTGTTGGATGTTGGTGCTCAACCTTTACCTATTGACATTTCATGCACCTTGAAATGTATTCAACCATGTTCTTTTTCACTCCTGGCCAAAAGTACTACTTTCTAGCTGTAGCAATTGTCTTCTAGTATCCTGGGTGACTAGAATACGGAGCTTGATGGATCTCATCCATAACAACTCTCCTTAAATATGCTACATTGCGAATATAAATTCTACCTTTATAAGTGAGAATTCCATCTTCTTCCAATTTATATCCCTCATACCTATTCTCAAGACTTTGCTGTTGCAATTTGTCTTTTACCTGCTCATTCAATTCATCTCCAGCAGTATGATTAACAATCTCCTGCCTCAAATATGATTGGAAAATACTAAGATATGCCACACGTATTTCCTGCACATTCTTGCTGAGCGCATCGGCTACCTTGTTTTCTTTCCCCTTTATGTGCTTGATTTCAAAATCAAACTCACATATAAATTCCAGCCATCTCGCCTTCCTAGCATTCAGAGTAGGTTGGTCAAACAAATACTTCAAACCACAATGTTCTGTCCTGAGTTCAAATCTTCTACCCATCAAGTAATTCCTCCACATCTCGAGAGCATGTACTATGGCTGCAAGCTTGAGATCATGAGTGGCATAGTTCTTCTCATGATCCTTCAACTTTCTTGACTCATAACATATCACGTGGTTTTCCTGCATAAGGACTCCTCCAAGCCCTTGTCCGCATGCATCGGTACATACCACAAAATATTTCTTTGGATCTACAAATTTCAATACTGGTGCACTGGTGAGAAGATTCTTCAACCACTGGAAGCTTTCTTCACACTTTGAAGTCCATTTGAACCTTACCCCCTTATTTTGCAAAGAAGTGATGGCATGTGCAACTTTGGAAAATCCCTCAACGAATCTCCTATAGTATCCTGCAAGTCCCATAAAAGATCTTACATTCGTCACATTTCTTGGAGTAGGCCAATTCATAATGGCTTCAATCTTCTCAGGGTCTACTGATATACCCTCTTCTAAGATAATGTGACCCAAATATTGTATTCTATCTCTGTAGAAGTCACACTTGCTCAGTTTTGCATACAGCTGATGCTCCCTGAGCAATTGCAATGTCAATCTAAAATTCTCTTCATGTTCTTCCTCAGTCTTAGAATAAACAAGAATGTCATCAAGGAAAACAAGAACAAACTTGTCCAAATACTTGCTGAAGACATTGTTCATAAGGCACATAAATGTAGCTGGTGCATNTGTCCATACCTCATCTTGAAGGCTATCTTATGAATGTCTTCATCCTTGATTCTCACCTGATGGTAACTAGACCTCAAGTCAATCTTGGAAAATACCCATTCACCTCTCATTTGATCAAAGAGGTCATCAATCCTAGGAAAAGGATATTTATTCTTCACAGTAACCTTGTTCAACTATCTGTAATCAATACATAACCTGAGTGTGCCATATTTATTCTTCACAAATAGAATCAGTGCTCCCCAAGGTGATACAATCAGTCGGATATACTTCTTTTCCAGCAACTCTTGAAGTTGCATCTTCAACTCTAGCATCTATGGTGTACTCATATTGTAGGGTGTCTTAGACACTGGTGCTGCTCTTGGCACAAGTTCAATGATGAAATCAATGTTCTTTTTTGGAGGAAGTCCTGGAATCTCATCAAGAAGCACATCCTCAAATTCTTGTAACACCTAATAGTCCTCCAACATAGGAGTTTCATCTATCATTGGTTCCAGAATATGAGCTACATACAACTAGAAACCCTTCCTACAAAACTTCTTCAACTACATTGTTGATACCTGTCTTACTGAAATCACCTTTGGAATACCTTTCACAACTACTGGGTTCCCTTCTTCATCCATGTAATTTAAAGTCTTATTGTAGCAGTCAAGCTTCACCATGTGAGCTTCTAACCAATCAATTCCAATGAGAAAATCATAGGAACCAAGTGGTAGAACATTCAGTTCTACACAAGTGACCAATCCATTCATGACCAATGGAAATTGCTCTACCACTTTAGTAACTTTTCTCTTAGTTCCAGTGGCTAGCTGAACTAACCAAGATTTCCTATGCTTTACTTTCTTTAAAGCACAAATATCCACTACTCTAGGAGTAATGTAACTATGAGTAGAACCAAGGTCAGTCAAAATAGAAACAGATTGTTCAACAATCTTACCTGCAACTTCAATCACAATTGACTGGTGATCTTCCTGGCGATCCTCTAGTGCTGCATAAATTCTAGGGACTGCTCTTGCTACTTGACCCATTGTTTCTAATTCCTGAATATTATAAGTTGGCCTTGCACTTTCATTCTCTAGTGGATAATATCTGTGCAAGTGGGGTCCTTCACATTTCCAACATTTGAGTGGACCTTTATTCTGTGGTGGATCTTTAGGCTTTCCACCTATCACTCCAAGTGGCTTACTCGTAAGTTGGGATGGCTTCTTCTACTGATTCCTGAATCTAGAAGGTTTGAAACCTTTCTTTATTTGGTCAAACTTCTCATTCTTCTTGTCCTTCCATGCCTTATGGTAATCAAGTTTACCTTTTCTTTGCTCATAGCAATACTTAGCCTTCCTTATCACTTCTTCAAGAGTTCTTGGTTCGTAAAACTCAATTCTATCTTTGTAATACTGAGGCAATCCACTTAGAAACTGCTGTACCTTTACTTTTTCATCTCTGATGTACCAGACATACCTCAATAATTCCAAAAAATTATTGCATATTCATCCATGGTCTGCTGTCCCAATCTCAGCTCATGGAACTCCTTAATATTGTCATCATAATACCTTTCAGAGAGGTATTTCTGCCTGAAATACTTCTTGAACTGCTTCCACTTCAGTTTCCTTTCACTGATCCTCTTGACTTTCTTGAAGTGTTCCCACCAAATGGATGCTCTTCCATTTAGATCGAATATGGAAACCCTTTCCTTCATGTTTCCTGAATAATCCTGCACTTGGAAGTACTTCTTTATCCCAAGAAGCCAAGATTTAACCTCTTGTTTAGTCTTTACCTCACCATCAAATGTAGGAGGTTTAGCTTTCTTAAATTCATCCCGTGAGTGATCCCTAAGGTGTCTTCTTATTTTCCTTTTTCGAGAAGATGAGCTTGTATCTCCATCGAATTCTTCAAAGTCAAATGATCCACTGGAAGTCCTTCTCCTCCTCCTAGTGCTACTCTTACTACCTTCTGGTCTTCCTGTACCTCGTCCAGAATCTATCTTTCTCTGCAAATCTGTCAAACTCTACAACATGGTAGCATTCAACTAATGTTGCTCTTCCTAGGATTTAATCAAGCTTCTCATGGTGGCTGGAACATTTGACGGTGTCTCTTGGAATCTCCTTCAATTAGACCTTATGTCATCATTTCCATTATGGACATTTTCTCCCATGGCATCTCCTGCATGCTCATAAGAATCTCAAGCATCATATCCATCATGGGTTCTCATGACTGAACCACCTCTTTCTTTACCACACTTTTCTTCCTGGAATACTGCTCTTGGAGGTGTCCATAATTCTGCAAACATGTTAGTAGCAAAGTGTTATATGCATATCATTAATGTAATTCAGAACTACTTCCCTTCCTTTTTATGGAAATTCATAAAACAACAATTTTGCTAAAACACAAAATCTCTCTCTCTCTCTCTCTCTCTCTCTCTCTCTCTCTCATGTTCACCCTGGTAATCCACTGACATTCTGCTGAAAGCCCACTAAAAGATAGTTGAAAACTGCTTGAAAAATCACTAAGAATTTCCCTTGAAAAACCCAAATCTCCTTTGGTCCAATTGGACCTCTTCCCAACTATCTTTTTGACACTTCGGTGGTCAAAACACCTAGCTCATTAGTGGTCTATTCGTTTATTTATCTCCAGCGTGTCAGGTCCAAAGTGATCTAACCCTCCAAACTGTAACGGCAATGCCAAGGTCTATCCATCGACGGTTTCATCAGCAAAGGTTTTCCATCGTATCGGTCGTTGGACGCGTTATTCATCGGGTGCACAATCCCTTAGGTAGCCACAACGGTGGAAAGTGATACCACTGTGGGTTTCGCAGACATCAATAAGCTATTGGACCTACTATCTGTCAGGTGGATAGTGTCTTAGACTGCTGCAATGGTGGTTTTACAAACCTTTGAATTCTTCTGATCCATGGCCTGATCCTTAATATTTTTCCGATGACCTTATACTCAATCAAAATCTTCCAAAATTTTCTTCTCATCGGTTCTCTTCCCCACTAAATTTTTAGCATTTCGGTAGGAAAATTGTCTAAACTTCTGATTTGCATTGGAAAGAAAATCAACTGACCACTGCATCGGCGGTCAGGTGCTCTGTGCATTGGGTGGCTAGTTGTCAAGGCTTCTGCAATGGAAGGCAACAAACCTTCTAGGGTTTCCATGGATCATAGCTTGTCGGTGGTCGGAGCAACTAATATTTGCGACATCGATGCTCAGATGCACTTCTCATTGGGTGCATAGTTAATTAGGCTGCCGCAACTACAAGTGGTACTCCCACTATGATCCCCGCAAACCTTATACACCATCGGCCATCAGATGGACTAACCCCTACACATCGACGATCTAAGTTACTAAGTTCCCCATCGTTGAGGAGACTAGGTGGCAATACATCTTTGATATGTCATGATTGGGTTCTTTATTTCATCGAAAAGGTAGTCCCTTAGGTGGCCGCAATAGCAGTTCATCAATGTTGAACCTTTTTCGATCGATGGTCCGATCCTCTAATAACTTCTAATCAGTGATCTGAAGCACAACTTAATCGGCATCGACAGTCGGAACCTATATCCATCGGAAGGTTAGTGCACTAGAGTTTCACAATGGTGGGTACATGAACCACTAACTTCTTTCTATGTCATCGGCGACCAATACAACTAACTTCCACCGATCATTGATGGAGTCAACACTTAGAAAATTTTCTGAAATTTCTTCTTCTTCTTGCGGGCCATAACATCTGTCAGTGGTCGGAACCACTAGGCAGTACGTGTCGGCGATCAGAGCATCGCTGTGCTAGTCCATGAGATAGCTGGAATAGTGGACTGACAAACAGCTAAATTCTTTCACGGTGTCGACGATCCCAACAACTATTTTTTTCCAATGACATCGACGGTCTAAAAAACTAATTTCTTCTGGTGTCTGCCGCCGCATAGGCGGTTCTGTCATCTAAATTTCACCGACGATTCCCATACTTAGAGAAATTTTTTAAAAAAATCTCTTTTTACTTTCTTCTGCCAACGCATCGACACCTGCATCGTCTATTTTTTGTCGACATTTTGGCAATCTTCAAAACATCTTTGCCGAAACTATGGCTCTACCTTCATCTATTTTCCACCGAAACCCTTCGTCATCAGCCCCCTCATCCTCTAATTATCGCTGATGGCAATGACATTTCGTGACTTAGAAATTTTTTGAAAATTTTTCTCCTTTGTCTTCCATCGTATTGGCTGTTGGAACAACTATCCTCTGCGGCATTGATAGTTGGGGACTCTATCCATCAGAAGGATAGTCCTCTAGCGAGCCGCAATGGCGGTGTACCATTAGCCAATCTCTTCTGATGTATTCATCAAACCTTTCACCACGTTGGCAACTTAATCATCTAGGCATCAACGATGCGATCAACTAATCATTTCCGATCGCCAATGGTTTCACTACTTCACAAGGTTTTCTCCAAAATTTCCTCTCCCTTGCTGTCGGCAATCCAAATAGCTAAATGTCATAGATCGATTTACTAGCCTCTGTCGACGTGTCATCGATAATCCCTTCCACCTAGTGGTTTTGATCGTCGATGGTCAGCGGTGGGTGGTCAATCAACTAGATGTTGCCGATCCATCTAATTAGATTTGCCGCCACTGGGTCTACATCGGAGGTCCATCTGTCCAAGTTTTCCGATGTGCCAACGGCCAAGCACTTAGAGAATTTTTTGAAAGCAAGGTTGTTTGTCCCATGTTGGGTTACCTTTAGAGTAGCTCTTCCACTACATCGGAAGAACTTCTCACTAAGTTTTCTGACGAGCCAATAATTCTGGCATTTAGAAAATTTTATGAATTTTCCTGTCATTCACCCATTTCCTCCTAGTTTCTTGGCAATAAGACCTGTCTCTGCTAACTGATCTTTCATGCCCCTCTAAGGCCCAAATGCTACAACATAAGCTCTGTCACTACATCTTCACAGCCGATTCAGGCCCATGCTACAACCTTTGCTATGATACCATACTATAACGTCCTCGACCCTCCAACCAGCGAAGAGGACGCTACCATACATCAAATCATCCAGGCATCTAGCCCCCATGAACATGAATATACATACATATAATGCTAAAGCAAGATACTTAAAAACATAAAACATACTACGATGCATTAATCATTGATATGCATAGTGGAAGCAAAACAACATGCATTGATATACAATTTCAGCATTCACATGTGCATTATCATTCATCAATGGTGAAAGTGATTGCAGACAGAACTCAGGAAAGAATACTTATCTTAATAAGAACTTCTCCTGCAACCAGCTATGTCACTACAATGTTCCACCCAACCATAGGCCCGTGTGCTCCTTAATCTCTTAGCAATGCTGCCACCCATGAGAAGAGCATGATTCCCCAAGGAATAAGGAACTAACAGGCTTACACATAGCCAAGGATAACAACACAACAAGGGTACACAGGTCATCCAAGACAACAAAGTTGGGTTTATTAGGAAAACATCGAAACAGCCAAGCCAACGAAGTTGGGTTTATCATGCCATCTAGGAGCTAGGAAAGGCTAAATGCTAAGTTGGTGAGCTCATTGAAGAGCTAAAGACACCTACACGAGAACCAGCATGGCTTCTATGACACCCACACACACACCCAACACAAGGGAATCAGCCCTTTCTCTGCAATGCAGTCCCTCAGACCCTGATATCCCTTCCAGTTCTATTTAGTGGTTGTGGAGAATAAATCCATCCCTCTAGCTCTTTCTATGTGGTTCCAAAACACACCAGGTTTTTCAAGCACATCAAGCCCTCATCACCACTCCAATGGAGTCCGAAGACCAACCACTATGTTTATGTAGAAAACCAACAATTAAAGCTTTGATAGGGGAAAACAAACCCCTGATTCCAAAATGTGGTGGCCAAAATGATTCCACATCGATCTACAGCAGCGGAAATTGCAAAGGAAACTCAGCCAACAAGTGTGGGAAACAACATCCAACAAACCACAAAAGAAAATCATAGTCCATGATCAATAATGAAATATCTGGACAACTACAACCAAAACACGGGTAGGAAACCGATCCTCAACATAGACAGGAGGAATACATATCGCCGAGGAGACCATAGAAAACATCCCATAGTGATAAACCACGACATCATTTCACATTTTGACAATGGTGGAGTCAAAAAATAGAATTTCTGCGTGAACAAGAGAAAGAACCGATCCTCAGGCCAACAGTCTGTGAGGAAGAGTAGAGAATGAACTTCCACACAATGGATTGTAATCCCTTTTGACTCTGCTCTGCATGGGGAAAATGAACAGCTCATGATCGAGATAGTGGATAGACCATTTGCAACCCAAAAGGCGCATCGTGGAGAGAGTGCAGATGTAAGTGTAGTGGTTTTCCTGCCAGCAAATAGATGCCCCAACTAACAACAAAACAATTAAGGTGGTGGTTGGATGAGACAAGGGAAGGTGAGCAAAAAGAGTGGTGACACATGGCTTTTCCCCACAGAATCCAGGTTTATCAATCCCCCCCTTAACCTTAGGAAATCATGCCCCTTCTCAATTTGGTTGTAGTGAACATAGCTGGTTGGGGTTATTTAATTAAAATGCATAGTTACATGATGCGACAACTTAATATATGCCATATGTCCTAATATACCATCGGTGACAATTCCAATCCGAAACATAGCATAACCAAATCGATGGTGGGGCCTTTGCCTTTAGCTCCACACCATGATTATTTATAATATATGTATCATGTATATGTAATGCAAACAGGGTCAAAACCAGGGAGTTACAAGGAGGATCTAGTTTAGAAGACAAGGAGAGAGTTCATGCCCTGGTTGCAATCACTGTAATACCCCCTTCCTTTACCATCGATTCTGGAGCTTCTAGGAACATGGTTTCAGCAAAGGAAGCCTTATCCTCACTTGATGATTCGAAGGGTCTTAATATTTTGTTGGGAGATAAATCTGAAACTAAAATTAAGGGTAAAGGTAGCATTGATTTTGACCATGGTTCCTTCAATACTTTTTTCTATGTCCCAGTCTTGCTGTAAATCTTTTGTTAGTCTACCAGATGAGCCACACTGGGTCTCCTAAGAAGGTTGTTATCTCTCTCAATGAAGTTGAAATCATTGATATTGCTAATGGTAGAGTCATTACTAAAGGTATTGCAGATCATAGTTAAAAAGTTCACAGGTTCTCACACTTCATGCCTTTCTCTAACCCCTCTTCTTGTTAATGTAATTGTAACTTCGGAAAGTATTCACTTGTATTTCTCATCTATTTTAACCCAATGTTTATTTCGGCATGTTATTGTGTCATGTTATGCCTCGATGTTTCGATCGGGAAAATCAATAATGTAAACAAGTCATGTCAATTCATTGTGGGTAACCTTCCTATTGTCTAAGGGTTAAAGTCCTCACAGTTCCGGGGCACTAGGGTTATTAGACTCTCCTAGTGAGGTCGGCCCTAGTAGGGTTTTAGTCATGTTAGGATTAGTATAAATAGAGAGCTATACTCTCTATTTAGAACACATCTCATACACACTCAAGTGTAATGCATAGTTGAGGAAGAGAAAGACACTTGGGCAAGAGGAAAGAGCTTACTACTGTTGGGATATTGTCTTACTGTTTTTGGGTTTCACTTCGGTGCTGATTCTATCTCAGAGGAAGTTGCAGGGTTTTCTCCATTTATGGTTTCCCCAAGGAAAAACACTGTGTTCATTGTCTATTGTGTTTGATTGATGTGCTTGCTTTTCTCTTAGTTAAATATCCTAATGATATGCTAGCTTAATGTTGAAAAACTAACATGGTATCAGAGCTAACCTGAGAAGAAGACACTGTGCAGCTGTGGGAACTAGGGCTTTGTATTTTGTGGATCTCTCTCCATAGATTTTCAGCAAAATTAGGGTAGAACAACTCTCCTCCCTAGGGCACATCTTTTTGTCGATGCAGAATCCAATTCTGAGGTTTTTTCAGTTTTGGACCCAACACTGCTATCGAAAATTAGGGCTTTTCACAGAAGTGGAATTTTTCAGTGCGCATAGGCCTGGATTGATCTCCTCCCCAAAATAAAAGTTAGGGATCAATTTTAAAGAATTTGGTTGGACAAAACTTCAGAGAAGCAAAACCCTAATCTGCTCCTAAACCAGTACTGCAGGATTTCAGCTTCAAGTCCAGATTTGACATCATGACATGGTAAGATCTAAATCCTTTGTATTTCCATTTGAGGTTCTTAGTTAAGATGTCTCATCATACCAAGCTTGATGAAAATCTTGAGGGAGCTGATAACATTCAATCTTGGAAGTATAGGATCTCCATGGTCCTAGAAGAAAATGAGTTGGACTCCTATATCTAGGAGGAGGTTCCAGTTCCATAGGGAGATGAGGCCAAGGCCTTACATAAGAAGAAGTTGGTTATGGAAAAGAGGATTATTGTAGATTCTATCAAGGAACAAATCATTCCATAGGTGTCCTCCCTCAAGACACCTAAAGCCATGTTTGATTCCCTAACCAAACTATTTGAAGGGAAGAAAATAAATCAGAAGATGACTCTAAGGAACCAGTTGAAGAATGTCAATATCCAGAATGAGGAGACCATCCAGTCATACTTCACAAGGGTCTCCCAGATCAAAGAACAACTATAAGTTGTAGATGAAGAAGTGGAGAATGTAGAAATTGTGATGACAACATTGAATGGCCTCCCTAGGTCATGGGATTATTTCATCCAAGGAATCTATGCTAGGAAGAAGTTGGTCAAGTTCAGCAGACTGTGGGAAGAATGCTCTCAAGAATAAGCTTGGATAGAAGCTCAAAAAGAAAATATGGGAAATGAAGATCAAGCTCTCACAATACACTCCAAGAAAGGAAGAAGGGAAAAGCATCATCACCAACGTAAGCATTCTCATCAGAAAGGTTCATCTAAACTCAGATGTTATACATGTGATGAAATAGGACACTTTGCTAGAAACCATCCCATGAATAAGAATGGATCCAAGAAGAAGAGGAACTACAAAAGAAAACATCATGTTCACACTATTGAGGATGATGATCCTCCAAGGAAGAGAGTAAGGAAACAAAGTGAAGACTCTTCAAGTGAAGATGAATATGCTCTGATTTCTGCTCTCATGGGAACTATCACTCATGGAAGCAAGGATTGGCTTATTGATAGTGGGGCTTCCAAACACATGACAGATTTGAAGGAATCCTTTGAGAAACTATCCAAACATAATTCACCCCATAAGGTGAAACTTGGGGATGACTACCAATATCCCATAAAAGGTAGTGGTGAATCCTCCTACAAGATAGACTCTGAAAGTCTATAAAAAATGAAGGATGTTCTATTTGTACCAGGATTAAAGAAGAATCTTCTATCCATATTGGCACTGGATGCAAAAGGCATGAGGGTTGCATGCATAGATGGTCAAGTCATCATGTGTCCAAGAGGAAGGACTATTGGCGATGCAATAGTGATTGGAGAACAAGAAGGAGGTTTATACAAGCTGAAGGGCCATTCAGAACAAGCTATGGTCCATGACATAGTAGAGCCAAATGAACTATGGCATAGAATGCTTTCACATGTGCATTACAGAGCACTACCACTTGCAAGAAAAGTTGTTGAAGGTCTTCCTGAAATTCAAGCACAACATGAAGGAGTCTACAAAGGATGTGCGAAAGGGAAGAATACAAAGAAGACATTTCCAAGTAGCAAGAGCAAGGAAAAAGGAATCTTGGAAATAATCCACTCTGATGTATGCCGTCCAATGTCATCAAGTTGACTAATTGGGTATGTATACTATGTTTCTTTCATTGATGACTTTTCTAGGAATACATGGATTTACTTCATGAAGACAAAGATGAAGTGTTCAACAAGTTCAAGGAATTCAAAGCCTTGATCGAGAACCACACAGAAAATAAGATCAAGACCTTTTGATCAGATAATAGTAGAGAATTCACATCAAATGAATTCAAATACTTATGGGAATAATCCAGGATTAAGAAGGAGTTGTCCACTCCTTACAATCCACAACAGAATGGGGTTGTAGAAAGGAAGAATAGAACTATCATGGAAGCTACAAAAGCGATGCTTCATGATCAGGATCTTCCTATGCATCTATGGGCAGAATCAGCTAGAACAGTGGTGTGTGTACAGAACCGTACTCCACACAGAGTACTTGAGAACAAGACTCCTAAAGAAGTCTTCTTCGGAAAGAAACTAGAAGTCAGCCATTTCAGAATATTCGGCTGTCCAATGTGCATACATATACCAAAAGAAAAAAGAACAAAACTAGATCCTTCCGGAAAGAAGGGTATATTAGTGGGATACTCTGAAAGCTTGAAGGCTTACAGAAGATACTTCCTAGCATACAAGAAGATTGATATCAGTAGGGATGTAACATTTGATGAAGACACAGCTTACAAAAAATCCAGGAAGAGACATGCTGAAGAACCTGAAGAATTAGAAGCTCCCAGAATTCATGATACAACCATGAATGAAGAAATTCAAGAAGAAGATCAAGAATTTGAAGAACCACAAAGACTTGTAGATCCACGTTAGGAGAAGAATCCTCACAAGAGGAAACCTACTTGGGTACGAGAAATTATCCAAGGTGTGAAAAGATATGGGGCTCAAGAAGAGAATCATAGAGAAAGAAAGAGAACCAGATTTTGCTCCAGATATGTATCCTTACTATGTGATGTTATCGATAAAGAACCTTCCAGTTATGAAGAAGTGGCAGAACGAAAAGAGTGGAAGGATGCGATGATTGAAGAATATCAATCAATCATGAAGAATGATGTTTGGGATGTTTTCCCAAGACCAGAAGGGAAGTCAGTTGTAACTTCCAAATGGATATACAAGATCAAGCATGATGTGGATGGTAGCATAGAGAAATATAAGGCAAGATTTGTGGCTCATGGCTTCTCACAGAAGGAAGGAATAGATTATGAAGAAACCTTTGCCCATGTATCCAGATACACTTCCATTAGATTGGTACTTGCTTTGGCTATAGTAATGAAATGGAAGATGCACCAAATGGATGTCAAGACTACTTTCTTGAATGGTGTAGTAGAAGAATAAGTGTACGTAGAACAACCACTTGGTTTTGAGACACAGGATAGGGAGTCTCATGTGTGTAGACTGAAGAAAGCCTTTTACAGTTTGAAATAGGCACCCAGGACATGGTATGACAGAATTGACAAATTTCTATCCAGTTTAGGATTTACCAAGAGTAAAGCAAATTCCAACATTTACTACAAGGTTGAATATGGCAACCTAGTGATGCTTCTACTATATGTAGAAGATCTATTTGTAATAGGTATGGATGGGTTGATTGTTGATACAAAGAGAAAGCTTGCTACCGAGTTCGAAATGAAGGACTTGGGAATGATGCATTATTTTCTAGGTATGGAGGTGTGACAAAATATAGATGGAATATCCCTTGGACAAGGGAAGTATGCAGTAGAGATCCTGAAGAGGTTTGGCATGATGGACTGCAAGGCTATGGCCAGACCTATGGCATCGAACCTGAAGCTATTGAGTGATGCTTCATTAGAGATGGTTGATGCTATGATGTATCATAAGATGATTAGGTCCTTTATGTATCTGATGAACACAAGACCAGATATTTTATTTGCTGTGAACACCTTGAGCCAGTTCTTGATAGATCCAAGACATGTTCACTTGATTGCTGCAAATCATATTCTGAGGTACCTGAGGTGTACAATTGATTATGGGCTCAAGTATGAGGTGAATCATAAGATTAACCTGGAGGGTTATGTGGATTCAGATTGGGCAGGAAGTGCCATCAATAGGAAGAGCACTTCAGAGTGTTGCTTTAGTATGGGATCAGGTGTGATCTCTTGGTTTAGGAGGAAGCAATCCTGTGTGGCATTGAGTATAGCTGAAGCAGAGTATGTCATAGCTTGTTCAACTAGTTGTGAGTTAGTATGGGTGTGGAAGCTACTATCTAATTTATTTGATCTCCAGATGGATGCTACTTGCATACATTGTGACAACCAAAGTTGCGTGAAGTTGTCAGAGAATCCAGTGTTCCATGACAAGTCTAAGCATATCGAGATCAAGTATTAATATATTAGGGATATGGTGCAGAGGGGAGCAGTGAAGCTCCAGTATGTTGCGATGGAGGAATAGATAGATGATGTGTTAATGAAGCCATTGGCTAGGGTGAAGTTCAAGTACTTCAGGGAGAAGCTTGGTGTTCTCCAGATTGAGATTTCCTCCAAGGGAAATTGATGAGTCCCAGGGACATTATGTCATGGTTAGAGGATTGGTTCCTTCCATGGTCATATGTAAGGGCTGAGCCATTATGTAATGGTGAGAGGATTGGTTCCTTCCATGTCAGATATGAGTGCTAATATCCATAGCCATTCTTATGAGAAGGTCAGATGTAAGGGTTGATCCATTCTATCATGGTGACGATTGGTTCCTCCCATGTCATATATAAGTGCTGAGCCATTCTGATGTGACTATAGGATTGGTTCCTACATGATCAGAATTAAGTGATGAATGCCATTCTGGGAATGGAGGCACCTGGTTAGTTACCAGGTAGCTTAGTCTAGGATTGGGGGCCATTCTGATATGACTGTAGGATTGGTTCCTACTTGATCAGATGTGAGTGCACGCCCTTCTGAACATGCATGCTGGATTGGTTCCTCGCATGTGTCAGATGTAAGTGCAGAGCCCTTCTTAACATGCATGTTGGATTCATTCCTTGCATGTGTCAGATGTAAGTGCACAGTCCTTCTGAACATGCATGTTGGATTGGTTCCTCGCATGTGTCGGATGTAAGTGTAGAGCCTTTTTGAACATGTATGTTGGATTGGTTCCTCGCATGTGTCAAATATAAGTGCTGATCCTTTTTGAACATGCATGTTGGAATGGTTCCTCGCATGTGTCAAATGTGAGTGCTGGGCCTTTCTGACAAGGTTTTGGGATTGGTTCTCACATGGTCAGATGTGAGTGCTGGGCATGATTTTCTGATATGATTATAGGATTAGTTCCTACATGATTAGATGTAAGTGCCGGGAAAAGACCTACATGGTGGCTAGGCCTACATCTAGCATGAAAAAGGGTTGGCTCTGTAGAACTTCCTGTGATGAGAAAAATCATGAGATAGCACCTGTGAAGATTCAGTATTGATGATCCAGTAGAGATGATCCAAATCGAGTGGTGATCCAGATCTAGAGATGATGCTCCAAAGATGATCCAGATCCATAAATGATGCTACAAAGATGATCCAGATCAAGTTATGATCTAGATCCAGAGACGAACATGAGTTGAAGACAAAGAAGACTTGAAGACAAAGATGAATTGAAGATGTAGATGACGATAAGACCTAGAGAAGAAGACCAGTGATGAAAATTGTGTCAAGAGAATACCTTCCTAGTTAAGAGGGTCTGTTAATGTAATTGTAACTTCAGAATGTATTCACTTGTATTTCTCATCTATTGTAACCCGATGTTTATTCTGGGATGTTCTTGTGTCATGTCATGCCCCGATGATCCGATCGGGAGAATCAATAATGTAAAAAATTCATGTCAAGTCATTGTGGGAAACCCTCCTATTATCTAAGGATTAAATTCCCCGTAGTTGCGGGGCACTAGGGTTATTAGAATCTCCTAGTGAGGTTGGCCCTAGTAGGGTTTTAGTCATGTCAGGATTAGTATAAATAGAGAGATGGACTCTTTATTTAGAACACATCTCATACACACTCAAGTGTAGCACATAGTTGAGGAAGAGAAAGACACTGGGGCAAGAGGAAAGAGCTTACTACTGTTGGGAGACTGTCTTACTATTTTTGGGTTTCACTTTGGTGCTAATTCTATCTCAGAGGAAGTTTCAGGGTTTTCTCCATTTATGGTTTCCACGAGGAAAAACACTGTCTTAATTGTTTATTGTGTTTGATTGTTGTGCTTGTTGTTCTCTTAGTTAAATATGCTAATGATATGCTAGATTAATGCTGAAAAACTAACACTGCTATCCTCACCCATGCCAATGAAGAAAGCAAAATTTGGCATGAGAGGTTTGGTCATATAAACGATAAATACGTTTCATTTTTTTGTGGAAAATATATGGTTTCACGGTGTTAAGGCCTAGAAAATTTTAGGTAACAACAGTTAGGGATTCTCCCCAGTAAACATTCCCAAATAGCTCATTACTATTTGGTATGGAGAATTTGTCCGGTTTACGGTCTGGCTACCATAGGTAGGGCAACAAAAATAAAGGGTTTTATCGGTTACGGCCCGGTCCACTATGTGTATTTTTTAGTTTTTGTATTTAAGTATGAGATGCAAGTGCCTTTCTAAAAATGCAGATTGATAGAGAATACGAGGAGCGGTCACAATGTGATGCACATGTTGTTACCTCTTATCTTAACTCTCTTGCATCTAAACCACACATAGCAAGAAAAAACTAAAACTAACTACCTAACCTATCCCTAGGGAGAAAGATTATTATTGTTCAATGAGTAATTTATTTTGTGCATGCGTTAAGAAAAATCATAAATAGTTATTACTTATTTCAAAACACATGAAAATTTATTGATGTATGAACAACCAAATAGATAAATGTTTATGAACAACATTCATTACTCATAGTGGAAATTTCATAGAATAAACTAGAGCGCATTCATAACAAGAACATAGGTTCAAAGAGTTAGAACGATCTCACAGTTAATGGATAATAGCTGAAAATGAAATAGTTGACATTCAACAAATCCATAGCACAACATTTGAAATCTTCCACAAAGCTTTCTCCAACAGGAAACTTGTAATTTCTTTATGCAAAAGGAAACAGTTCTTCTTACATCATACTCTCACAAATATATTTGGGAAAAAGTCCCTTTTACAACTAAATCCCCTATATTTATACAAAACACAACCCTAACCTTTAGGTTGCCCCTCAGGTGACCCTTGGGCTTCCCCAACCGTTTAATGCCACAATATTGTATTTTAGTGGGTGCTCATGATTTATATAATACATTACATTTCATTGAAGTTTAATAGCACTTTTATAACGAGAGATTAGCTTGATCAGTGATAAAAAGTTCCCAAGCCTAGGCCTTTGCTGCTATCAAATCCATTGGTCCTTTTAGACCTTGTTGATCTTAGACCTTTACTTTATCCTTCCTTTTCTATCTCTCTTTTTATGCTTTAGCCTCTTCTTCCCTTGCTTCCTCCCTTATGCTTTGAATTTTAGACATATCTTGCTTGCAGTAGTCACCCTGTCATGAAGATAGTAGATTTTAGACCATCTAACATTTAACAAAGTAACACAATTGCACTAATACATGCATTCTGTAAAATGAACTATAAACAATATTAACGCATGAAAAGAAAATGATAAGGAAAAGAAAATCCTGCAATCTGGGTCTGGAAAACCTCTAAGCTCGCTGTCCCACTAAAACCACAATCCTGACATAATAGATTCTTCATCTAAAACCAAGCCGCATCTGAACTAACTCGAAACCTCAAACCCTCAAAATGTGCTCTTCATCTCAGAAAAACATTGACTCGACCAACACCCATGGGAAAAATCCACCATCCCATAAAATAGAGTAATAACACAACAAAAACGATGAGAAAACCCTACCGAAAGTTGGAAGCAATAAATGCTAAGCATCAGGCAAATAAAATTCTCATCGGTGAACGAAACAACTATACATCGGATGGTTAGTTCACTCAGCTACCGCAATGGTGGAAACCATATAGACTAAGGGCTCCGTAGTCCACATAAAAACATCGGTGGTTAGCAACTCTAAAAGCTAAAGGTCGGAGCTCATAGCCACTAAACATCGGTGAGATCGTTTACTAGAAAACCGCAACGACGGAAAGTGGAGAGACAACGGGTTCCACAACCAAAGGATCAATGTTGCCATCATGTCAGTAACACAAAATATTAGTACTCTTATCAATCATCAACAATGTTCCGATGGCGAAAACAAAAAACATCCTGAAGTAAAAGTTTGATCAATAAAACAAAAGCATCGGTGAAAATCAGAGTTATCCATCAGCGAATGGAACAACTATATGTCGGATGATTAGTTCGCTAAGGAGCCACAATGGTGGAAAATAATTAGACTATGGATTTTGATCAAAGTCATGAAACTTTCCGATAGTGAAGAGAAAACAAAAAGTAATGAAAAATCAATAAAACATGGAATTGGCAAGGGTAAGAACTAACCCGTCAGAACATTTGCCATCTTTTCTCCAAAATGGCAGTGACTTAGAAGCCTAATTTTCTGACAGTGATAAGCAAAATGATGCCTAAAACCAAAACATGAAGGAGATAAACCATGCAAAAAACATGATTCCCATTGGAATGTTCATTAGTTAGCCTCTGCAACGGCGGCTGCGTAGAGAACTACGGCCCCAATTCATTGTTCAAATAAACTTCCAACAGCGAAAAGGAAACCATCGACAAACCAAAAACTTCAAGTTCAAGTCAAAAAAAGATAGTCATTCAACTTCCAAAAATGGTAAACAACATACCTCAATTCAAACTCAAAAGATCCAACTTTGGAACAGAGGAAAAAAAAGTCCTGCAATCCAAAACAAATCTAGGCAAGATAAAATTTAAAAGGAGGGTCCAAAATTTTAAGAAATTTGGGAAATAGTTGCAGCTGCAAGAATTTTTCGACTACCTAGTGAACCCAGATCTCCAGACAATTTGTTCCTTAAGTAACATACTGTTTGACAATAAAACCAATCATGTTGAATTTTTCTAGATGTCTAGATTCCCAAATGGCAAATGTATGTACTTTTAACCACTAATGATAGTCCAATTTAGGAAAATGGAAACTAAGATTTCAAAGTCAAGATAACTCTTTTGAGGCTAGGAATATGAGTTTCATTTTTACCTCTGTCTTCGGGTAGCTTCCAGCTTGGACACCATAGTATTGTAAAATATGGTAAATAGAAATATTCATTTGTTCCTCATTCCCATGCCATTTTTCCCTTTTTGTGCTTTTGGATTTTTGTCCTTTCTTTTGAGTCCTCCTGCATGCCTTTATTTCTGAATTTTTTTATTCAGGCTCCTCTATCCATAGTGTCCTTTTGTGTGAGAGATGTATTTAATTTTCATCTCACGGACGGGGAAGAACTTTGGAAATATTGTACTCATATGATTTAGTACTTTGTTTTGATACATATTGCTTTCTCAGGAGATTCTTGACTCTTATTTTCCTTTTTACTTTCAATTCTTGGCATGGGATCATTTATATATAATATACTGTTTACCTTGCTTCCTTTCCATGGGTATTTTGCTGTCAGTCCCTAGGACGTTTTCTTAAATGTCAGATGGATGGAGCCTCGAAATAGTATTCCATACCTTTTGATCCTAAGTTATTTTACAAGGATTAAGTAGGACTTCAATGTGTTCATATCCATTAAGGAAAACCGCTAACTAGGAAAAATTCTTTCAGATAAAACAATAGTACATAGTCTTATAATCAAGGATTTTAGTTAACCAAGAATTTTGATGCTCTCCATGCAACCAAAAGTTTGCTTCTCTTATTGAAATCCATCAAAATATAAACTAGAACAAACAGAAATAAAGTAAATAAAAAATAAACAACTAAATCAGTTTATTTATGTACAAAACAAAAGCAAAAATCAGGAAAAATAAGGTTTGAGAACTAAACCATTAACTGGTAAATTCTCTTCCCACCCCTGTAAATCTTGCAATTTATAGGTTTAGGGGCCAAGTTTTGCTGCAATCTATAAAGGGCCTACCCATAACTGTTGAAACTTTGTGTGTTTCCCCTTTGCATCATGCGGGTGATCCCACTTAAGAACCAGGTCTCCCACTTCAAATTCCCTTTTTCCATCTTTATGTTTATCAAACCACCATTTCACTACTTCCTCCTTCAAATAATTATAAACTCTAATTTGCAGGATTTCATTATCTATGCTTCTAGACTCTTGAGCTATTACAGAGGATGGTAGGATAATGTTAGGAGGAGGGATGGCTTCTTTTCCATAAACAAGGGTATACGGTAACACACCTAAGGAATTTTTGGGTGTGACCCTATCAGCCCAAAGAGCATTCAGCAATGCTAAATGCCAACTTCTCTAGTTTTCTATCACAGTCTTTTTCAAGATCCTAATCAGATTCTTGTTTGTAGATTCTGCCAAACCATTCCTTTGTGGGTAGTAGTTTGCAGAATAATGCAACTTAATCCCTCTTTCATGAGCAAATGAAATTAATCTAATAGAAGAAAAATCAGTAGCATTGTCAAAAACCAGGGAAATTGGAACCCCAAACCTGGTCATAATGTGATCTTGCAAGAAATCCATGACTGCATCTTCTTTCACTTTACGTAACGGAATTGCCTCAACCCATCTAGTGAAGTAGTCAGTTGCCGTCAAAATGTATTTGTGTTACAAGGAAGAATTTGGTTTTATCTCTCCAATGATATCAATCCCCCATTGCTCAAATGTTTATGTTATCATCACATGCTTCAATGGTCCTGCTGCTTTGGCTTGTCTTCCTCCACACCTCTGGCAGATATCACACTTTCTTACATGGGCATGCACATCCTTAAACATTGTTGGCCAATAGTATATGGCTCTGAGAATCTTGTGGGCTATAGTATCTCTAGAAAAATGACCTCCAGCAGGCCCATCATGTAACTCTGTTATGGCATTTTTTGCATTTTCTTTCTCTAAGCATCTGAGAAGGACTCCATCATAATTCTTCCTAAATAAAATTCCATCAATGATCTAATATGCAGCTGATTTAAGGAGGAACGCTCTTCGCTATTTGGAATTCCAATGTTCTGGCAACAAACCTTCCTGAAGATAATGAATAAGATCTTGGTACCAGGAATCTGGAGCTGTGAAAAGAGGACATACATCCATCATATGTAATTCAGCTTCATTTTTCCAATCATTTTCTTCATTGTTTTTACCTTCAGCCATTAGTTTACATAGTCCTTTCCCTTTAACTATGGATGCTGGTTTGAATTCGAGGTCGTATTCTTGTAAATTTGTTAACCAGTTGCCTCTTCTTTCTCCTAATTATTTTTGTACGAAAAGAGACCTTACAGCTGGGTGTGGAACTATTACGTCTGGTTCTTAATTATGTATGGCCTAAATTGTTTTACCCTTTTGAAGACTGCATAAGCTTGTTTATCCACAGCTAGGTAATTCAATTCACCCCCATCTCCCCTATATTCCTTCTGAGTAAGCATCGCTGCTAATGAATCGTCAGACGCGAAATTGTACAAAATAAAATCCTTCTCAAAATTTGGAATTTTGAGAGAGGGTGCATGAGCAATAGATGTCTTTATTTTACTGAATGCATTCTTCTCTACATTAGTCCACTTGAATTGTACACTTTGTTTCACCATTTGTTGCAAAGGTTTAACAATTTGAGCGAAATCTGGCACAAACCTTCGCATGAAATTTATTGTCCCCGTGAATGATTGCATACCTTTTTGTTATGGGGTAAAGGGATATGTTCGATAGATTTGATCCTTTTTGGGTCTATGGAGATCCCCTTTTTAGAAACCACATGACCCAGTAGCTTTCCTTCTATAACCGCAAACACACATTTCCTTAGATTCAGTGAGATGCCATATTTTTGACAATGCTCGAAAATTTGTTTTAGATGGAATGCGTGTTCTTCTCTCTTCTTTTAAAATATTGTGACATCGTTGAGATATAATACAACACTACGGCCAATTAGACCGTGGAAAACTATATCCATAGCCCTTTGGAAAGTAGCTCTAGTGTTAATGAGTCCAAGGGGCATCCTTCCATAAGAAAAAGTTCCCCATTTTGTTCTGAAGGTAGTTTTAGGTCTGTCTTCTTCAGCTACTAACACTTGATTCTAGCCAGAGAATCCATCTAATAACGTAAATAACTTAGAACCCAAAACCATCTGCAATATCTATTCCATGGGTGGGACTAGATAGTTGTCTTTGTCTGAAGCATGATTTAGGTTTTTGAAATCAACACATAGCCTGATTTCTCTAGATTTATTCCTTACTGGTACCAAATTTGAAACCCATTCTGAGTGTCTAACTTTGAATATAATTTTGGCATCCAATAATTTTTTCACTTCACTCTGAATTAAACGCTCCAATTTTGGATGCATCTTCCTCAAAGGTTGTTGATAAGGCTTGACTCCAGATCTAATAGGAATGATGTGTTGTAAAATATTGGTGTCATATGTTTTAAGCTCTTCATATGTCCAGGAAAATACATCTTTGTACTGTTTGAACAAACTAATGAACTTATTTCTTTCACCTGGGGAGCAACACTTTCCCAAATTAATTAGCTTGAATTGAAAAGATGAGCTATGAGTCTTGACATTTACTGGTCTTCTGAATTTGCTGTCTAAATCAAACATCTGCTCTAAGGTCCTGACCCCTTTAAGAATGAAGTTGTCGAATTTTAACTCAGATTGGTGTTCTTTGTCATCGATAATTGCCCCTTTGAAATTTTCATCAGTCATCAAACATTCCAAGATTTTTTGATCACCATCAAAAAATTGTAGATTAGTAATCATGTCTGGAACCAAAGGCCTTAAATGTAATTCAATAGAACACTTGTTATTTGAAGGTACAAGCCTTGCAGCTGAGGTAGCTAACAAGTCAGCTGCTGCATTCTTATGTCTAGGAATGGATACAATATTAAATGCATAAAAATTTGTCAGCAAATCCCACACTTCATTCTGATAAGCTTTTAAATGAGGTGAGATGCAATGCATCTGTTTTCGAATTTTCTTTACAATTATTTCATAATCCCCATACACTTTCAGATTTTCTACTTTTAATTCAATTGATTTTCTTAGTCCCTGAACTAATGCTTCATATTCGGCTGTGTTATTGGTACATTCAAACTCTAATCTACATGAAAGATAATGTTTATTTTTCTTTGGATCAATCAGGACACAGCCAGCTCTTGATCCTTCCAAAGTTTTAGATCCATAAAAAAAAGTGTCCAAAAACTATCTACTTCTATTGTACATGAATCAACAACTACATCTGAAACTAAGTCTACTATTTTACATTCGAATTCATCAACCCGTGAAAATCGAAGGAGATCGGGCTATGTGTCTGGTGTACTGCTGGATTCTTCTACTTGGTAATTTCCTAGTTCAAGCTCAATAAAGTAATTTCCCAACACAGAATTCACTGGTTCATTCTTACCCTCCAACTAAGTAACATTGTGCTTCATATGGGGCTCTCTTAATACTTTTATTTGATTAGGACTTCCCTTATAAGGAAACCACAGATGTGACCAATTTGATGCAAAATATCCATTTAGCTTTGCTTACCAATCCCAACTCAAAACAAGTCCATATGCCTCAGGTATGTCTTCTACTACAATATTGATGAACTGACATACCTTTTCATTTGAAGATAATCAAATCGAAACATCCTCCATTTCCCCAATTACCTTCACATTTGTTCTGTCTAACTAAATAACCTGCCAGGTAAATGGTTTATGCTATCCATTTATCTTTTTGTAGACTGAAAGTGACATAACATTGACTAATGCCCCCGATTCTACTAAACAGTTGTGCACGTTATGGTTGAAAATTTTAAAAGTTAATAGAAATGGTGGGGTTTCGTATTTAGACTTACCTCCCACACTTGCTTCACCAATTTCTTCTTCTTTGGGTTGATTTTCAGTGGGAAGTTTTTCTTCAGGCATTTCAAGTGCTTTTAACAATCTTTCTTTCTGTTGAGGTACATTACACATTTCAAACAACGAGATATTCGCCGTAGCCCTCTTAATATCTTCCACAATATCATACTCCATTTTATGTTCTTTGAGATTCTTTTTTACATCATCAGTATTCTCCTCAATGGGCTTAATAGGCATGTTGATTTGCTTTTGATTTTGACTCGTAAGGGTGAATTCAGGTATTTTATCAGCTCTGGTGCTCTTTTGAATTTTCTTTACATTCTTTTGAAGTATCTTGATTTTCGAGAGTATTGATCTGTCCTCTTTTATCAAACCCTGCCTTCTTATTGTCATGTTTGTTTCTGAGATCTCCTCATGCTTCAAAGTACCTTCATCTTTGGTATCAAAAAGTGAGACACAGTCCCATAAAACCAAAGCATCATCCTCTTGTTTTTTTGTGGATTTATTTCCCTTTTCCTCCTAATCATCAGCTTCTGTTATTTTAGAGTCCAATAGCTGATTCATTACTAATGTCTTCGAATTGATCCATTAAGGGAAATTTTTTTCAGAATGAGGCTGTTGATGAAAGGTGCAAAAATTATCCATATCCACCTCAGTCAAATTCATTGATGCAGGACTATGTGGAGGAGGCTTAGATGGATTGTTGTCCTCTCTCCTTTTATAGTAAGGCTTATAATATTTCTAATCTTCTTTTTCCTTTTCCAAATATGTTATTCTATTAGATAGTTTCTGCATCATTTTCAACATTCCTTCAAAGTCATGTGACTGCTCCTCCTTAGGATTATATAGTAATAAGGCTTTCTTACCAAAAAATTTTTCTCCCGACTGCTTAGGATAATATTTTATGCTCTCTTTTTCAGTTTCTACTCTCTCGGCTTCTTCATAAGTTTCTGACAACGTAGGTTTGACTTGCATCTTGAAAAACATGGCCAAGTTAGGCCCTAAAGCTGAAGTATAGTATTCAATCAAAACCTTATCAGACAGTTGATCAGTTGCAGAAAAATTCTTAAGATAAGAAGCAAACCTTTGGGTGAAACTATGCACTTTTTCTTTTCTTTCTTTCTTTAAAGCGTGCAACCCTTTCATTAGAGATGCATGAGTTTTCTGGGTTGCATATTTCCTTCTGAATATCCTTTCAAATGTGTCCTAGTCTGGGATTGAGTTTGTAGGCAGAGAAAACACCATGAGGTTGCTGCTCCTTTCAGGGCATGTGGAAACAATCTACAAACTACATCTTCATGTTCTCCAACCCTTAGTCCTTCTATAGCCAAGTAAAATATTTGCAAATGATCATCTACTAAAATATTTTCACTTCGATCAAACTTGGGCAGCATTTTCTCAAAATCCTGAGGTAAGTCATGTAAAGGGGGTGCCAGGTTTAAGGTGACCTATCCCTCCAAACAGGTGGTGGATTTGGTGGGTTGGGTGGCTGATTTGCATTCACATTTTCCGTGAGTGTGGGTGGAGAATGAGGCGGTGAGTGAACAGGGGTATGAACAAGTGAACAGTAAGGTGTATCTGGGCCTACTTGATTCAAAGGCTAAACAACTTCCTGTAAGGCTGTTTCTACCAATTCTTCAAAATCTCCAACCAACACTGCGTCTTCCAATATAGGACGGTATTTCTTCTTATATTCTCTTCTGGACAAGATAGGAATAATTGGTAATCCTCCAATATTATTCACATATTCCCTAGTATGTCTTCTCAGATCATTAAATACTTCATTATTGACAAAATACAGATGCTCTTTACCCTTCTCTTTAGGAATTGAATTGGGACACAAACTGCTTTCAGAACTATCACCGATGGAATAATCTCAAGAAAATAAGTTTCCTCAACCAGCCATGCACTGGCTGCCCTCCTTGTAGCACCAAAAATTGTTGAGGCATGGAAATCGTAGGTAAATATAGTTAGGGATTCTCCCTAGTAAATGTTCCCAACTAGCCCATTACTATTTAGTATGGGGAATCCATCCTGTTTACGGTCCGACTACCGTAGTTCAAGTAACAAAAATAAAGGGTTTTACTGGTTACGGCCCAGTCCACTGTGTGTATTTTTTAGTTTTTGTATTTAAATATGAGATGCAAGTGCCTATATAAAAATGCATATTGATAGAGAATATGAGGAGCGGTCACAATGTGATGCGCAGGTTCTTACCTCTCGTCTTAACTCTCTCGCATCTAAACCACACACAACAAGAAAAAAAACTAAAACTAACTACCTAACCTATCCCTAGGGAGCAAGATTATTATTCATCAATGAGTAATGTATTTTGTGCATGCATTAAGAAAAATCATAGATAGCTGTTACTTATTTTTAAACACATGAACATTTATAGATGTATGAACAACCAGATAGCTAATTGTTTATTAATAGCATTCATTACTCATAGTGGAAATTTCATAGAATAAACTAGAGCACATTCATAACAAGAACATAGGTTCAAAGAGTGAGAATGATCTCACAGTTAATGGATAATAGCTGAAAACAAAATAGTTCACATTCAACAAATCCATAGCGTAGCATTTGAAATATTGCACAAAGCTTTCTCCAATAGGAAACTTGTAATTTATTTATGCAAAAGGAAATAGTTTTGCTTACATCATACTCTCACAAATCTATCTGGGAAAAAGTCCCTTTTACAACTAACTCCCCTATATTTATTAAAAAAAAACCCCTAACCTTTGGGTTGCCCCTCGGGTGACCCTTGGGCTTCCCCAACCATTTAATCCCACAATCTTGTCTTTTAGTGGGTGCTCATGATTTATACAATACATTACATTTCATTGAAATTTAATAGGACTTTTATAATGAGAGACCAACTTGATCAGTGATAAACTTTTCCCAATCCTGGGCCTCTGCTGCTATCAAATCCGCTAGTCCTTTTAGACCTTGTTGATCTCAGACCTTCACTTTATCCCTCCTTTTCTATCTCGCTTCTTTATGCTTCAGCCTCTTCTTCCCTTGCTACCTCCCTTCTACTTTGACTTTTAGACATATCTTTCTTGCAGTAGTCACCCTGTCATGAACATAGAATATTTTAGACCATCTAGCATTTAACAAAGTAACACAACTGCACTAATACATGCATTTTGTAAAATGAACTATAAAAAATATTATCGCATGAAAATAAAATGATAAGGAAAAGAAAATCCTGCAAGCTGGCTCCAGAAAACCTCTAAGCCCACTGTCCCACTAAAACCACAATCCCAACAGAACAGATTCTTCATCTAAAACCAAGCCGCATCTGAAATAACTAGAAACCTCAAACCCTCAAACTGTGCTCTTCATCTCAGAAAAACCTTGACTCGACTAGCACCCATGGGAAAACTCTGCCATCCCATAAAATAGAGTAATAACACAACAAAAACAGTGCGAAAACCATACCGACAGTCGGAAGCAATAAACACTAAGCATTGGGAAGATAAACTTTTCATCTGTGAACATAACAACTATACGTCAGATGGTTAGTTCACTCAGTTGCTGCAATGATTGAAACCATATAGACTAAGGGCTCCATAGTCCAGATAAAAACATTTGTGGTTGGAAACTCTAAAAGCTAATGTCAGAGATTATAACCACTAAACATCGGCAAGATAGTTTACTAGAAAACCGCAATGGTGAAAAGTGGAGAGACAACGGGTTCTACAACCAAAGGATCAATGTTGCCACCGTGTCGGCAACACAAAATATTAGTACTCCGATCAATCATCAACACCGTTCTAATGGAGAAAACAAAAAACATCACGAAGTAAAAGTTTGATCAATAAAACAAAAGCATCGACGAAAATCAAAGTTATCCATTAGCGAATGGAAGAACTATATGTCGGATTATTAGTTTGCTAAGGAGCCGCAATGTTGGAAAATATTCAGACTACAGATTTCGATCAAATTCATGAAATGTTCCGATAGTGAAGAGAAAACAAAAAGTAATGAAAAAGAAATAAAACATGGAATTGGCAAGGGTAAGAACTAACCCATTGGAACGTTTTCCATCTGTTCTTCGAAACGGAAATGACTTAGAAGCCTAATGTTCCGACAGTGATAAGCAAAACGACGCCGAAAACCAAAAAATGAAGGAGATAAACCATCAGCGAAAAACATGATTCCCATCAGGACGTTCATTAGTTAGACTCCACAATGGTGGCTGTGTAGAGAACTACAGCCCTGATTCACTGTTCAAATAAACTTTTGGCAGCGAAAAGGAAACTATCGACAAACCAAAAAATTCAAGTTCAAGTCAAACAAAGATACCTCAATTCAACTTCAACTTCTGAAAATAGTAAACAAAGTACCTCAATTCAAACTCAAAAGATCCAACTTTGTAACAGAGGACAACATAGTTCGGCAACCCAAAACAAATCCAGGCAAGATAAAATTTAAAAGTAGGGTCCAAAATTTTAAAAAATTTGGGAAATAATTGCAGCTGCAACATAGGGTTTCCAAAGATAATTTTTTCCAAAGGGCTCTGTTAGGGTTGCATTCTAGGAAAACATCGAGAGCATAAGTATGAGAGATTCAGTCATGAGAAAACCTATACACCTCTTAAGCTCATCCATAGTGACATTACTAGAAATTTCTCTCATATTTCCATGATTCAAGACAAATATGTCCTTACCTTCATATTCGACTTTTCCAGGTACTGTTGGGTTTACTTACTAAAACTCAAGTTTGAAGTTTTTTACCACTTCAAGGTTTTCAAGGATTTGGTTGAGAACCAATATAGGAGGAGACTCAATATCCCCAGATCATATAATGTTGGTTAATATGTCAAGTTTGTGTTGATTAAATATTGTGAAGATGCAGGTATCTAGATGCATCACTCTATTCCTTACACACCTCAGCAGGATGGTGCGACTGAGAGGAAGAAGATAAGTCTCACAGAGATGGCTACTTGTATGATGGAGTCTAATAATTTTCAACCAAATTTTTTTGATGAAGCTATAAAATGTGCATCTTACAGGGGAACTAGCTAGAAATCCTAGTGATTCTAGGAGGACTAAATCTCAATTCAAGAGTGCCATTTCTATTAAGGATCCTTTCTTTGCTGATAAGTGTTTTCTAATGATTGAATATAATCCACAGACATATGAATATGCATGTGAATACCCAATATGGAAAAAAACCATGAAGGAGGAATTTCATTCACTCTAAAAGAATGACACATGGGAACTAGTCATTCCCCCACCAAGGAAAAATCTAGTCAAGTGTAAGTGGTTTTTCAAAACTAAATTTGATGCTGATTCTTCTCCACTGAATAATAAGGAAAGGTTAGTGGTCAATAAATTCTCCCAAGTCCAATGCATTGAATACAATGAGAACATTGCACCAGTTGCAAAGGTGGATTGAATAGGACTAGTTTTGGCCATTGCAGCTTCCAAGAAGTGGGAAGTACATCACATGGATGTAAAGAGTTCTTTCCTACATGGTGATATGAAAGAATAAATATATATGTATCAGCCATAAGGTTTTGTGACTAATCCATATCTTGTGTTCAGGTTGAAGAAATCATTGTATGGGCTAAAACAAGATCCCATAGCTTAGTATGCAAAGACTGGTGGATTTTTGCTATCACTGAAATATTGTAGATGCAAGTCTGATCCAAATTTCTATTTGAATCTGATTCATGGTTCCCTTATAATAATTATATTGTATGTGGATGAAATTTTGATCACGGGAATTTCCAATAAAGAAATTTCCTCTTTGAAGAGTGCAATGAACCATGCCTTCTCTATGACTGATTTAGGATTGTTAAGCCAATTTTTGGGGCATGAGATTTCTCAATTATATATTGGAATTAATATACATCAGTCCAAGTATGCTTCATATCTATTGAAGAATTTCAGAATGAAGGATTTTGATCCAATCAATACTCCTTTCCTTTCAGGTCCGAGTTAAGCTTGAAGAAACACAATAAACTCCATTGAAAACAACACCCTTTATAGGTAACTGGTTGGTTGTCTTATTGATTTTAATCATACTCAACCTGATATATCTTATGCAGTGAGTGTGGATTCTAGACACATGGACTGGCCTCATGAAATCCATCGGAGGGAAGCTAAGAGAATCCTAAACAAGGAACAAAAACTCATGGGATTCACTATGTTGCACAATCTAGCCTAGAGTTAGTTAGTTTTACTGACTCTGATTGGGAAGGTGATAACAGTGATAGGAAATAAAATTATAGATATGTGTTTATTCTTCCATATGGACCAATTATTTTCTCAAGTAAGAAACAAAGTGCAATTGTACTTTCATCTCCAGAGGCATAGTATAGAGGAGCTGTGAATGAAGCTACTCAATGTTTGTGGCTGCAAGGAATACTTTGAGATTTTGGGATCGAGTCAGAGACTTCTATAGCCATATGTTGTGACAACTAGAGTAACATTTGAATCTCAACTAATCCAGTACTGAGGCAGTGAACCAAACACATTGATATCCATATGTACTACATAAGAAGACTTCTGCATGATGGGGTCATTGATCTATACTATTGCGCATCAGGTGAGCAAGTTGCAGACATCTTCACTAAGATATTTTCAGAGAGGAATTCAGAAATATCAAGTATTTACTTGGGATATATGATCATTTCATGAACAAATATTGAATACCATATTTCATATAATTTTGTTCATGTCGACGTTTAAGGGAGGATTTTCCCCTTTTGGTTTTTCCTCTTTCCTTGTTTTGGTATGGACAAGTAGTATGTAAAGGGTGACTAATCCTTGTTGTTAGGACCTATATATATGATATTTAGTGATATTGTACATAAATTTAGGATTAAGAGGGGGTGTTGGAATAATCAAAACCCATCCTAACACTAGCTAATTAATCTTTTTGATTAATTTCCTAGGTCCTACACTAGCTATTTTGCACCCAATTACATTTTTGAGGTCAAAATTGCCCAAAATTCCTCCTGTAATGAATTAGAAATATCATGGATAAGATTATGAAAACTTTGCAGTCTTCCTAGATTGGAAAGTGCACAGTTCTATGATTTTAGGAGTTTCCAACTTTTCTACAGTTTTAAGGCAAAAGCTAAAGATATTTTTAAGGTAGAATGGCCTATTTTTTGCACCAAATAACCTCCCTTATTTTTATCATCTAAAATCATGATAAAGTAAAATTTCCATCACTTATGATCGGTATATAATCATTCATCAAATTCATGATCATAATTTGGAAAGTGATTTATGCACCTATGGGGATTTTGACTAGTTTAGTAGGCCTGCTTTTGTACCAATTAGAATAGAATCCTAATGCTTTTGAATATTTAAAGTATGTAATTTATGATAAACCTAAATATATTTAATGATTTATGATGTAAAATAATATCATCAACAGTTTGTGGATTATTCAATTTCCAGTCTCCTTCTTGAGTGTTTCTTGCATATTTTCAAGCAATTTTATGAGTTCAATTGTTCTAAGCTTGGGATTAATTTCCACAATGAATTCATATTTAACTGGAGGTTTATAAATTGATTTCACTTAGACATTTCCATGGGAAATTTAAATTCTCTTTCTCTATGGTTTATCTCATTATCATTAAATAAGTAATGCATGGCCCATATGTGTATTATTTATCTATCTTATCATATCATACTCAAAAGAATTATTCCATACATACTGATGATAATGTATATTACCCCAATCCATATAGTCACATTTTAAGGTAATAAATTCTAGGGGTAGCTAAACCCTAAACGAGACTTATAGCATTTAGTGACCATGACTAGCAATATATCACAAAGTTATTGACACAAATCCGTCGACAGGGGTTCAGTCACTGTCGACACCCATAACTCTATGATATCCTTGAGCATCGACACAGATAGGTTTTACCCTATCCAGCAACACCTCAAGAGAATATGAGGTCTCACCTGAGATGTTTAAGGGATAACTGACGGAACTATGTTTCTAGAGTAAGAAGGAGGATCGTGCATATAATGTCGACTCACGAAAAATTATGTAGTAGATCCAAGAATTGGTTTATATATTCATGGTATTAGTTCATCATTCATCACATCATCATACTTAGATCACAGCTTAAATATTGATGCACAAACAAATCTATTAAGATATCAACATTCATAACAAGAAAGAATTTCGTCATTCAGAGATACACATCGTAATGCAGTATTCATTCACATTCAAATCACAAAAAATATGAAAATAGGAAGATGCAAAAAGATTCAATGTTTCTGTCCAATCTCCATCATGTCATATTAATCTTCACATCAAAACACAATGCCACAGTTCCGCTCTTACAAAGGTTTGATCTCAAGATTAACAAAAAGTACCAAAAGAGTTCAAAAGATGGTGTTGTCTCTACATTCACAATACTAGATCTACTTATAGGCTTGCATATTTACATTGGTGGTCCACTTAAGTCAACTTTCCTAACTACTTGGACCAAAATCTACAAGAAAATGACCAAAAACTACAAAACATGACCAAAATATGACCAAAGTCCACAAAATGTGGTCATTCTGCCTTGCGTGCCATCCTCCAGCTTGCACATCATCTTTGACTTTGTGAAACATCCTTGATGTTGCACAACTAGTTATCTCCAAAAATTCCTCCCAACAGGCCCCCAACACAATCTTGTGGCTCACCCTTGAGCCACATCATCCGGAGATGGTGTAACCACCAATATTTACCTTAAACTCTTCATACTATTAGGTGACCTATTTGACATGTTATTTCACTTTGTTGCTGATATCCCTTCATTTTTTTACTTCACACTCTAGTGGGTGCTCCACAATATTTGCAGTGACATCTTGTCGACCATCCTAAACGACTTACAGCACCAAAACCTCTTCCATTGAGAGTTGCGCTCCAATTTCCTGGAATTTGTCAAACTTTGTTGTGCACCTCTACTGACACTCCCTTTCCTTTGCGACCTGCTATTGTATGTCCCTCAGCTCCACTATGTTTTTGATCTGCATAATTGGGGGCATCTCTTTGAGCGATTTCTGCAATGTGGCTGTTGATGTATTTGTAACTTTGGAATGTATTCATTTCTGTATTTGATGTATTGTAACCTGATGTTTATTCTGGGATGTATCTATAATGTAATTGAGTCATGTTGTCATTCCCCAATGTTTCGATCAGGAGAATCAATAATGTAAACAAGGCATGTCAATTCATAGTGGGTAACCCTCTGATTGTCTAAGGGATAAATTCCCCGCAGTTCCCGGGCACTATGGTTATTAGACTCTCCTAGTAGAGGTCGGCCCTGCTAGGGTTTTAGTTACGTTGGGATTAGTATAAATATAAATATGGACTCTCTATTTAGTACACAACTTATACACACTCAAGTGTAGCACATAGTTGAGGAAGAGAAAGACACTCGGGCTAGAGGAAAGGGCTTACTGCTGTCGGGAGATTGTCTTACTATTTTTGGGTTTCACTTTGGTGTTGATTCTATCTCAGAGGAAGCTGTGGGGTTTTCTCCATTTATGGTTTCCCCAAGGAAAAAACACTGTGTTCATTGTCTCTTGTTTTTAATTGATGTTCTTGTTGTTCTATCAGTTAAAGATCCTAATGATATGCTAGCTAAATGTTGAAAAACTAACATGGAATCAGAGCTAACCTAAGAAGAAGACATTATGCAGCTGCGGGAACTAGGGATTCCTAGTTTTTGGATCTTCCTCCATATATTTTCAGCAAAAGTAAGGTGGAATAACTCTCCTTCTTAGGGTGCATCTTTTTGTCGAAGCAGAATCCAATTATGAGGTTTTTCGGTTTTGGACCTGTCACTGCTGTCGAAAATTAGGGATTTTCACAGAAGAGGAATTTTTCAATGATCCCAAGCCTAGATTGATCTCCTCCCCAAAATAAAAGTTAGGGTCAAATTTCAAGGCATTTGGGTGGATAGAACTCCAGAAAAGTAAAACCCTAATTTGCTCCTAAACCAGCTCTTCAGGATTTCAGCTCAAGTTTTAGATCCGACATCTTGACCTGGTAAGATCTAAAATATTTTATATTTCCATTTGAGGTTCTCTGTTAAGATGTCTCATCATACCAAGCTTGATGAAAAGCTTGAGGGAGCTAATAAATTCCGAGCCTAGAAGTATAGGATCTCGTTGGTCCTAGAAGAAAATGAGTTGGACTCCTATATCCAAGAGTAGGTTCCAGTTCCAGAGGGGGATGAGTCTAAGGCCTTACATAAGAAGAAGTTGGTTATGGAAAAGAGGACAATTGCTAATACTATCAAGGATCACCCTATCCCACAGGTGTCCTCTCTCAAGACACCTAAAGCTATGTTTGATGCCCTAACCAAACTGTTTGAAGGAAAGAACATCAATTGGAATATGACTCTAAGGAACCAGTTGAAGAATGTCAAGATCAAGAATGAGGAGACCATCCAATCATACTTTACAAGGGTCTCCCAGATCAAAGAACAACTAGAAGCTGTAGATGAAGAAGTGGAGAATGCAGAGATTGTGATGACAACATTGAATGGCCTTCCTAGCTCATGGGATTCTTTCATCCAAGGAATTTTTGCTAGGAAGAAGTTGGTCAAGTTCAGCAGATAGTGGGAAGAATTTTCTCAAGAAGAAGCTCGGATAGTAGCTCGAGAAGAAAAGATGGGAAATGAAGATCAAGCTCTCATAGTACACTCAAAGAAAGGAAGAAGGGAAAAACATCATCACTAAGGTAAGCATTCTCATTAGAAAGGTTCATCTAAACTCAGATGTTATACATGTGATGAAATAGGGCACTTTGCTAGACACTGTCCTATGAGTAAGAATGGGTCCAAGTAGAAGAAGAACTCCAAAAGAAAACATCATACTCACACTACTGAGGATGATGATCCTCCAAGGAAGAGAGTAAAGCAAGAAAGTGAATATTCTTCAAGTGAAGATGAATATGTTCTGATTTTCGCTCTCACGGGAACTGTCACACATGGGAGCAAAGATTGGCTTATTGACAGTGGGGTTTCGAAGCATATGATAGGCTTCAAGGAATCCTTTGAGAAACTATCGAAAAATAACTCACCCCATAAGGTGAAACTAGTAGATGACTACCAATATCCAATAAAAGGTAGTGTGAATCCTCCTACAAGATAGACTTTGGAAATTCTATAAAAATGAAGGATGTTATATTTGTACCAGGATTAAAGAAGAATATTCTATCCATATCTGTACTAGATGAAAAAGGAATGAGAGTTGCATTCATAGATGGTCAAGTCATTATGTGGCCAAGAGGAAAGACTATTGATGATGCAATAGTGATTGGAGAACAAGAAGGAGGCTTATACAAACTAAAGGGCCATTCAAAACAAGCTATGGTCCATGACACAGTAGAGACAAATGAACTATGGCATAGAAGGCTTGCACATGTGAATTACAGAGCACTACCACTTGAAATCAGAACTATTGAAGGTCTTCCAGAAATCCAAGCAAAACATGAAGGGGTTTGCAAAGGATGTGCGAAAGGGAAGAATACAAAGAAGACATTTCCAAGTAGAGAAACAAAAGCAAAAGGAATCTTGGAAATCATCCACTCCAATGTATGTGGTCCAATGTCATCAAGTCCACTGAGTGGGTATGTATATTATGTTTCTTTTATTGATGAATTTTCTAGTAAGACATGGATTTACTTCATGAAGAACAAAGATGAAGTGTTTAGCAAGTTCAAGGAATTCAAAGCCTTGATCGAGAACCACACAGAAAAGAATATCAAGAAATTTCGATTAGATAATGGTGGAGAATTCACATCAAATGAATTCAAAGACATATGCAAAGAATCACGGATTAAAAGGGAGTTTTACACTCCTTATAATCCACAATAGAATGGATTTGCAGAAAGGAAGAATAGAACTATCATGGAAGCTGCAAGAGCAATGCTTCATGATCAGGATCTTCCTATGCATCTATGGGTAGAAGTAGCCAGAATAGAAGTGTATGTACAGAATCATACTCCACATAGAGTACTCAAAAATAAGACTCCTAAAGAAGTCTTCTCCAGCAAGAGACCAGAAGTCACCCATCTCAGAATATTCGGTTGTCTAGTGTACATACACATACCAAAAGAGAAGAGAACAAAACTATATCCTTCAGGAAAGAAGGGTATATTTGTGGGATACTCTGAAAGCTCAAAGGATTACAGAATATACTTCCCAGGATACAAGAAGATCGACATCAGCAGGGATATAACATTTGATGAAGACACAGCTTACAACAAATCCAAAAAGAGACCTGCTGAAGAACCTGAAGAATGTGAAGCTCCCAGAATTCATGATACAACCATGAATGAAGAAATTCAAGAAGAAGATTGAGAATTTTAAGAACCACAAAGACCTATAGATCCACCTCAGGAGAAGAATCCTCACAAGAGGAAACCTGCTGGGTTCATGAAATTATCCAAGGTGCGGAAAGATATGGGGCTCTAGAAGAAAATCACAGAGAAAGAAAGAGAACCAGATCTTGCTCCGGATATGTAGATTTACTATGTGACTTTATCAAAGAAGAACCTTCCAGTTATGAATAGGTGGCAGAGCAGAAATAATGAAAGGATGTGATGATCGAAGAATATCAATCAATCATGAAGAACAATGTTTGGGATGTTGTCCCAAGACTAGAAGGGAAGTTAGTTGTAACTTCCAAATGGATCTACAAGATCAAGCATGCTATAGATGGTAGCATAGATAAATATAAGGAAAGGTTTCTGGCTCATGGATTCTCACAAAAGGAAGGAATAGATTATGAGGAAACCTTTGCTCTTGTAGCCAAATACACTTCCATCAAGTCAGTACTTGCTTTGGCTGCAGTAATGAAATGGAAGATACACCAAATGGATGTCAAGACTGTTTTCTTGAATGGTGTAGTAGAAAAAGAAGTGTATGTCGAACACCCACTCGGTTTTGAGACACATGATAGAGAGTCTCATGTGTGCAGATTGAAGAAAGCCCTGTATGGTTTGAAACAGGCACCGAGGACATGGTACAGCAGAATTGACTGCTTTCTCTCTAGTATGGGATTTACTAGGAGTATAGCAGATTCCAACCTTTACTATAAGGTTGAAGATGGCAACCCAATGATGCTTCTACTATATGTAGATGATTTGTTTGTAATAGGTATGGATGGGTTGATTGCTGATACAAAGAGAAACCTTGCTGGCAATTTTGAAATGAAGGACTTGGGTATGATGCATTACTTACTAGGCATGGAGGTGTGGCAGAATGCGGAGGGTATCTCCCTCGGACAAGGGAAGTATGCAGTAGAGATCCTGAAGAGGTTTGGGATGATGGACTGCAAGGCTATGGCCACACCTATGGCATCGAACCTGAAGCTGTTGAGTGATACTTCATCAAAGATGGTTGATGATACGATGTATTGTCAGATGATTGGGTCCTTGATGTATCTGATGAACATGACACCAGACATTTGCTTTGTTGTGAACACCTTCAGCCAATTCTTGACATATCTGAGAAATGTTCACTTGATTGCTGCAAATCATATTCTGAGGTACCTGAGGGGTACAATTGATTATGGGCTCAAGTACGATGTGAATCAGAAGATTAGCCTAGAGGGTTATGTTGATTCAGATTGGGAATGTAGTGCCATCGATAGGAAGAGCACTTCAGGGTGTTGCTTTAGTATGGGATCAGGAGTGATCTCTTGGTTTAGCAGGAAGCAATCCTGTGTGGCACTAAGTACAGCTAAAGTAGAGTATGTCATAGCTTGTTCAACTAGTTGTGAGGCAGTATGGCTACAGAAGCTACTGTCTGATTTATTTGATCTCTAGATGGATGCTACTTGTATACATTGTGACAACTAGAGTTGCATGAAGTTGTCAAAGAATCTAGTGTTCCACGACAATTCAAAGCATATCGAGATCAAGTATCACTATATTAGGGATATGGTGTAGAGGGGAGCAGTGAAGATCTAGTATGTTGTGACGGAGGAACAGATAGCTGATGTATTAACAAAGCCATTGACTAGGGTGAAGTTCAAGTACTTCAAGAGAAGCTTGGTATTCTCCAGTTATAGGTTTCCTCCAAGGGAAAGTGATGAGTCCCATAGCCATTCTGACATGGTGAGAGGATTGGTTCCTTCCATGGTCAGATGCTAAGCCATTTTGTCATGGTGAGAGGATTGGTTCCTTCCATGTTAGATATGAGTGCCAATATCCATAGCCATTCTGACGAGTAGGTCAGATATAAGGGCTGAGACATTCTGTCATGGTGAGAGGATTGGTTCCTTCCATGTCAGATATGAGTGTTGATTGACATTCTGGGAATGGAGGCACCTGGTCAGTTACTAGGAACACTCAGTCTAGGACTAAGAGAGCCATTCTAATGAGTAGGTCAGATATAAGGGCTGAACCATTCTATCATGGCTAAAGGATTAGGTTCCTCCCATGTCATATGTGAGTGTTGGCCATTCTTTCGAGTAGGACATATGTAAGGGAAACTACCATTCTGGGAATGGAGGCACCTAGTCAGTTGCCAGGTAGCTCAGTCTAGGACTGGGGCCCATTCTAGAGAGGGTGTAGGATTTGGTTCCTACTAGGTTAGATGTGAGTGCACGCCCTTCTGAACATGCATGTTCGATTGGTTCCTCACATGTTTTAGATGTATGTGCAGGGCCCTTCTGGATATGCATGTTGGATTGGTTCCTCGCATGTGCCAGATGTAAGTGCATATCCTTTCTGGACATACATGGTGGATTGGTTCCTCGTATGTGCTAGATATAAGTGCAGATCCTTTCTGGACATACATGTTGGATTGGTTCCTTGTATGTGCCAGATGTGAGTGTTGGGCCTTTTTGTTAGGGTTGTGGGATTGGTTCCCACAAGGTCAGATCTGAGTGTTGGACATGCCTTTCTAATACGATTATAGGTTAGTTCCTACATGATCAGATGTAAGTGCTGGGTGAAGACCTACATGATGGCTAGGCCTACATCTAGCATGAAAAATGGTTGGCTCTATAGAACTTCCTATGATGAGAAGAATCATGAGATAGCACTCGTGAAGATTTAGTATTGATGATCCAGCAAAGATGATATAGATCGAGGGATGATCCAGATCCAGTGATCATCTAGATCTGAAGATGAAGATGAATTAAAGATGGAGATGGCTTGAAGATGAAGATGACTTGAAGATGAAGATGACTTGAATACTAAGAATACTTGAAGATACAGATGATCTAGAGAAGAAGACTAGTGCTAAAAATTGTGTCGAAAGAATACCTTCCTATTTAAGAGGGAGTGTTGATGTATTTGTAACTTCGGAATGTATTCATCTATGTATTTGATGTATTGTAACCCTATATTTATTTTGGGATGTATCTATAATGTAATTGATTCATGTTGTCATGCCTCGATGTTTCGATCGGGAGAATCAATAATGTAAACAAGTCATGTCAAGTCATAGTGGGTAACCCTCCAATTGTCTAAGGGTTAAATTCCCCGTAGTTTTGGGGCACTAGTTTTATTAGACTCTCCTAGTAGAGGTTGGCCCTGGTAGGGTTTTAGTCATGTCGGGATTAGTATAAATAGAGAGCTAGACTCTTTATTTAGTACACAACTTATACACACTCAAGTGTAGCGCATAGTTGAGGAAGAGAAAGACACTAAAGCTAGAGAAAAGGGCTTGCTATTGTTAGGAGATTGTCTTACTATTTTTGGGTTTCACTTCGGTGTTGATTCTATCTCAGAGGAAGTTGCGGGGTTTTCTCCATTTATGGTTTCCCCAAGGAAAAAAACTGTGTTCATTGTCTCATGTGTTTAATTGCTATGCTTATTGTTCTCTCAGTTAAAGATCCTAATGATATGCTAGCTAAATGTTGAAAAACTAACAGTGGCCAACTGTCCCTCAACTTCCTGCAATTATGTGGTGAGTTGCTCCAGCTATGCATCTTGAGCTACACTTCCCCAGAACTGTGTAGTTGCATCGGTGACTTGTTTTGCTTCTATCTCCATCTCTTCCAGCTCTGTCTCTAAGTCTTCAATAGTGTTTTTCCATTCTGCATCTTACTTTGGTGGTGTTCTTGGATCCACTAGTGCATGCATTCTCATGCTTAAGTTTTGTAATTACAGCTCCAAGTCACTGCGCTTTTGTCTGAAAATCCATGTCAGCAGTGACTTCTGGCACTTCTTGGAAGGAAACAAAAATTGCATGCTCTAAGCACACCATTATATCCCATAGTTGCACTTTCTCCACCATTAGTCGATCTTGATCCTTTTTGAGTTCTTCAATATCCTTTCTTGCCTCAGTTTCTTTCTCCTGCGACCTTAAAAGGTGGTCACCAATAACCTTCTCGCTTTCCTCCAATTCCTAATTTGCAACCCTATGCAACTAGACCAATGTCTGGGTTGACAGTTCATTGATGTCCAGTGAGAGATCCTGAAATTACAGGAGTGAGGAGTTGAGATCCTCACTATTGTTCTTGATCACATGTGGTAGAATTTAAACATTCTCGATCCGCTTCCCAGTGTTGATCTCACCAAACTTCTGTGACATACTCACCTCAGGTACCCTGTTCAAAAGAACATCAATCAATGAATTTAGGTGAGTGTTTACCTCACCAAAGCCATTAGTCATTTCTTTCTTTATTTACTTTTCTGATGTAGTAGTTGTTGTTGTGATCACCGCAATAATAAGGCTAACTTGGTCCTCGATCAATAACATTGTGCTGCTGGTCACACCCTGCTCCTGGTGCTTCTTTGTTCTATATTCCTTGAACATCTACAACAAATTTGAGTCAATTGGGATTCTTATGAATGCTTCATATGACTTGTGCTCACTCTGTCAGTTGGGCACAGGATCCATTGTATAATCAGCTAGTGGACCCATCGATACTTCATCTATGTTAACAAGTTCATGGCATTCCACCGACCAGTCATCCACGATGGCTACCAACTCTTCATCATAATTTTTTTAAAATGTGGGAAACCACTACTTATCGGTGTCTCTACATGCTTGTATATGAATGGCGTGTGGCCCTAACAAAAACCAAACAATTCATTGATATTTTACCATCCCCTCCTCTGATAAGCGCATGATCTTCATGGCTACCACTTGTAGCTCCTCCCAATACAACTAGAATTGTATTGAGAAATCTTTGAGCCTCTCTGAATCCCTAACATACCAGATGTTTTGGTAGCGTGCTCATTTGCATACCTTGGTCGCCTCGACGTCCATGCCCTGGTAATATTCAGGCTCCATCCAAGCTACTAGTGCGATCAAAATGAGCAACCGACTATAAGTGAATGGTCTGCCTACTTCTGTCACTAGAGCAAATGGGTCTGGCATGATCTTAATCGATGCTAGCATGTTGGGATATTCATACTTCATTCAGATGATGGAGGGCATGATGTCCATGGTGCATTGCATGCCCTACTGTATCGTCGACATCCTAACCATATACCTCTATTTCTTCATTATTTTTTGTGGCTTTGCAGCAAGTGGACACATAGGAATATAGCCTGGCATGTCTATAGTGGACACCCCAGTCTATTCCATGGAGTCCTCAACTCCTGATGTCAATGGTCCCATCTATTGGACTGCCTCTTCCTGAGCCCTTACAAAAGTTCTATTTGATGTCTTCTTCTGTACTGGTGATTTGGGCCTTTGTACCCCTCTCTTCTTCTTAGGAATTGATGACAAACCCACCAACATGTTGACTGCTTCTTGCATAATGGGTACCCATATAATTTGTGAGTCTCTCTCAATCAAAATTTCTATGGGTATCGACTCACTTGTAATTCCTCACAAATTCCCACAAGTTCACAAGGATACAACTCAACCTTACTCTGGTCTGTAATTTGATTGCACAACGCAACACAACACACTACAACAAATCTGCAACAAGTTCAACAACTAAATCTTCAAAATGGTGAATTTAGACCATTTCCTGCCCCTTATTATAGCATTGAGTCGACCATGTGATTTATTTCTTAATCATTATGACCAAATCCTCATTAATCATCCAAATCCATCGGCGATCCTCCTAATCCAGTGGTTGGATCTGCCATTAATGTGCATGCCATCCAAGGGCACTACCGGTTAACTACTTTAACTACTGTATTTATTGCTGACTGGACTTTGTCGTATCTCTACGACCATCGCAACATGACTCTCTAACTATGACTTTGACTCCTCTACTTGTGCATCCCCTTTCTCCTTCTGCCCCATCCTCCTACTTACCATCCTAAAACAAATAATTTATTTATTTTTTCCATCATGCGTAATGCCTTAAGCATCATGCAACATCAGGACCATCCTGTAGGGCTTCATCCTATGGCCATTCACCAACGTAGGAAGCATCGTACGATCTAACCGTTACGGCTATACTGCACCTCCCATAGTAATGGAATTGATAACATAGGGACCTATCTAATGCATCTTCAACTTACCTGGATGTTTGGTGAAATTTCTATCATACATCAGCACCAGGTCTCATTGCTGAAAGTGTTTGTTCTTGATATGTCAACCATGCTAATATTTCTCTCGATCCTTCTCAACGAGCTGGTGAAATCCCACAATAGAGTGGTCTTCCTCTAGCTATACCAACTAACCTAGGTGTTCCTCTAATGCTTCTTCAATGTCCATTCTTATCGCTACTGCAATGCATAAACTTAGGACAATATACTCCATTGGAATGAATTCCTCTTGTCCATACACCAACTTAAATCATGTATGCCCTATCATTCGTTTGCAAGTGGTGTGATACGCCCACAAAACTGTTGCAATCTTCAAATCCTAGTCATCACATTTTTCATTACACACCTTTGTGAGAGCATGCTCCAACACGTTGTTGAATTCTTCAACTGTCCCATTCACTTGTGTGTGATAAGGGGTACTCTTCTTATGTTGTATCTAAAACTCCTCTATTAATGCACTGATAGTGCGATTGACGAAGTGGCTCCCTTTATCTCTCATTAATATCTTTCGACAACCAAAATAGGTAACAATAATTTCAAATATGAACCTTATTATTGTCACAGGGGTGCAATCTACAACTGGTGCAACCTTCACTCATCTCGTTAGATAATTTGTTGATGTGATGATGTACTGCATACCAATTCTCTTTCCAGGTGGGTTGATTGGTCCAATAAAATCCACTTCCCATTTTTCAAATGGATACAACGTCACCTAATGTACTAGCATCATCTCATCCCTCCTTGACAGATTTCTAGTCCTTTAAAAAACATTGCAAGTCTACCCATAGTCTGTTGTGTCCCTGTTGAGAGTTTGACACTAAAGCCCTGCATAGAGCACCTTCCTGGAAGTAGTGTGAGCTTCATAGTTTCGACCTGGAACTCCTGCATATGTTTTTTCCAATACCTACTACTATTCATGCATTAGGACACATTGCCATAAGATCTCGTATGGTCCCAGCTTGTAGAGTTATCTAGCGATCAACTAGAAATTCATGTCTCGAAGAAACAACTACTTCAGCTGACTTGTAGTAAGGTCTTTTGGTGTTGTTCCCATCACCAAAAACTGAACTATTTTCTCATAGTAATATTGAACCATTCTAGCTTAGAATAGTTGTGCATCAGGTAACCCATATTCAATGTTCGTCGGTTCTTTGCCTGTCTGAATTCGCGATAAGTGGTATGGAACTGCATTCAAGTGACCCAGCTTCACAATTATCTCAAAATCAAACTCTTGAATGAGAAGTATCCAACTCCATATTTTCCCGCCCAACACAAACTGATTCACCAGGTATTTCAAAGTAGAGTGATCCATGAACATCTTGAAATAACCTCCCAATAGGTGATGTTGAAAATTCTACAATGCATATACCATTTCCAACCCTTCCCTCTTTGTCGTAGTATAATTATTCTCCACAGATGACAGCTTCTAACTAGAGAAAGTAATCAGGTGATCAATATCACCTTCACCTGGTTGTGCCAGCACCACTCCTAGCGTGGTGGATGAGGCATCGACATGAACATGGAACTACTTCATCCAATAAGGAAAAAATAGTATTGGTGTGGAAGCCATCTTTTCCTTTAATGTGTCAAAACATCCTTGGCACTCCTCACTCCATAAATTTATCACATCCTTCTTTTGTAACTTCTCCATGGGGGCTGTGATCGCGGCATAACCTATTATGAACTTGCGATAGTATCCTGTATGGCCTAATGTTGTTCTAAGTTGCTTCACCTTTGTAGGTGGTGGCAGGCTCAAAATAAGTGCAATCTTGGTTGGTTCAACCAACAATGCTTGCTTGCAAACAATATGCCCCAACAATATCCCAAAAGGTGCACAGAAAATGTACTTCAAGTTTCATGAAATATGATGCTTCTGACATCACTCGAGCATCAGTTGCAGGTTTTTCAGATGGTCCCTAATCAATCCATAAATTGTCCAGTCATCCATGTAAACTTCTAGAAAATTCTGAATAAAATCCTTGAACGCAACGACAACAATCCTAGAGAATATCGTACACACATTCTTAAGTCGAAATGGAATCATAGCGTACTAAAAGTATCCCCATTCAGTAACAAAGGTTGTCAAATGGTGATCCTCTTTTGTGATATTAATTTAGTGATATCTGAAAAATCCATTTGTGAATGAATAAATTTCTTGACCGCCACTCCTTCTAATACTTCATAATTAAATGGTGTTGGAAACAGATCATGCAGACTTGCATCATTCAATTTTATGAGGTCAACACAAAACCAAACCTCACCTGTCTTCTTATCTTAAACAACCATGCGACTGATGCATTCCAATTCCTCAATTAGTTCTATTATCCTGCCATCCAACATTATTTCAAGCTCAACCTTGACCCTCTCCGTGTATCGCAGATTTAGGCAATATGGATGTTGCTTTACTGGCTTTGCATCCTCCTTCAGCGGGATCTTCATCACTCCCAAATCTCCCAATATCCCCTTCATCTCAGAAAAATTATAGGAAACAAATATTGGAATTCATGCAACATATCAGTGATTTTCGCCATTGTCTCTTCGTTCCAGTAGTCCCCGACATTCACAAACTTTGGTTCCTCCTCTATCCCAATATTAACCTTTTGAATTTTTAATGGTTGATTCATTTGATACGTTGGTACGTCAGCTGCCATGACATTACGAATTCCTTTTGTCTCTGTAATATTGATGTTTCATGGATCATCGCCATCATCATTCCCTCCTGTCACATTCTAGCACTCCATCATCGACTGCATCATATGTGTTTCATGCATATCCAATGGATATGCAGTGAGAATTACCTTCAGAACAACGTCGCGGATATGATGCAGTACACTATGAATGGCTATATTGGTATCCACAAAACTGAAGGTGTGATTTAAGAAAATTGACAAATATTCCCATGTAATGATCTCTCTGTGCAACTCAGCTAACACATACCACAGTTGTGGAATTTCATCCAACGTGTGGAAAAAAGTGTGTACCCACTCATCCTTTGGTCATGATACCCACATGGTATGACATGCAAGAAAATGAGCACTGGGATCATTTCACCCATCATACCTCTATGTGTGGTTCTTTTCTGCTTCACCAAATCAACCTGTCATCATCCTACACCACTATGACCACCCAGTTATCGAATTCTTCTGGGTCTCCCACCAATGTGCTGGGCTAGCCTTCAATGCTTCATCCAATGCCAACAATCTCTATGGTTCTAACACCTTATCCTCAAATCCAACTAGAAACACGAACAACTCAAGCAGTCCTTCATATACTTGTAATTCAACAGTCTCGATTACAACTCGGCACAATGACTGAGTAATCAGGCCACATTTCTGAATTGATACCTCATTCATTTGATTCTATTAATTATTCAAAGCATTATCAGAGTCCGAATATGCAGAGCTAGAGTTGTGCCACCTGAGCTCCCCGTCGATATTTAGATGGATGTAATCCTCTGATACGTTATATGTGTGATCCCATCCTCCTACAACTTCTTCCTTAACCAGTTCAACATATATTTTTCCTTCACTTGGGTCCATTAGAGCTATGAATTTTATTTCATGGTTTTCAAAGGTCATCACATGCTTCTTGAAATTAATCACTGCTAAGCTATCACTAGCCCATCCGATCCTCAGCAGTGTAGGATATGAGCCTCCGCCATGAAGAACTTCAATAACATCAAATTCAGCAACAAACAACTTTCAAAAAAGTTCTACAAGGTACCATGCTGTTTTTTATAGCCCAAAATGACACATCTCTACCTATGACCACTTTCCCATTATTTCATTGCATGTCGACACTTCCATGATGACACTTCATAAAATTCATTGAAAGTCACTGAAAAAAACACCTAACTTGGAGGACCCATATATTAAGTTTTAAAACTCCATTTTACCTCGTCTTTATAGCGTTGGAAAGGTATTTCAATTACAAAAAACTTTCTAGAAGACACCAAAGTCTGAAAATCCCTAGAAATATCCAAAAAATGAGTTCTTTTTATGTGTACGTGACTTTTATTAAGGAAACCCGCATATGTACGCAAGTTGCTATATATAATAGTTGCGTACACCTTAAATACGTGACTTTCTGCATTGCAACTCATGTATACCTCCTCGTGTATGCGACTATTGTCTCTGCAACCCATGTACGCCTCCAAAAAATGTCAAAAAAATACGTATTTTGAAATTCAGGTAGTTTGGGTAGTTATGCAACTGACTCCTTCAGTTGTAACTGCTTTGTCTTCGACCCTAACTCTTCATTAAGCATATAAATAGAGGTAGGGATGTCCATGAGAGGAGACTGGAATATTTGCATCATTATTCTAGAGAAATTGGAGCTCTCTTTTCCCACACCTTTGTCCTGGCGATCATCCCCTTGTGTTGCAGAGCTTGGAGGATGAGTTCTTTGGAGAACAGAAGCAACAGAACCAGTTCAAGGTTTCTTGAGGTGCCAAACTTGAAGAGAAGGTATAATTGTACTTGTTTTCAAGATTAATAAATATGTGATGTCCTTCTTCTTCCCAAATCATTGTTCAATGTGTGATTGAATCTCTGTTTATGATCATATTATGATGTTAATCAGATTATTATTTCATGTTTATTTGATTATCATTGCTTGATATGTGGTCATATTGGTTTGAGGAAGGTATACTTTGTTTTGCAGGTCTCTTGGAGCGAGAGGAAGAAGACGAGTAGGAGAAGGGCTAGAGAAATCTTGGACCAACCTTCAGTTAATTAGGTGTGGACCTTGCTTATCTCTAAATCTTGCTTATATATACTTGCAAAACTATATGCATCCACCTTTCAACCCCAGTATGTTGATGGCCTCTTAAACCCTAGCCATAGGATACTCTCCTTTACAACAGAAATGGAAACTCCACTAGGGAGATCCATGTCTGTTTGGGATTTCTTTGCCTTTCTTTCATCCTTTTGTAAAGTTTCAGGTCCTTCTTACAAGTTAGGAACACCTTTTGAGTTTGTTGGAACACCTTTCCTGCCTTCCTAGGTCAGTTTTTTATCCTTTTTGTGCCTTTTGTCATCCATATGTGAACTTCAGGCTAAACAATCATTTGTTTGTGTTCTATAGATGACTTTCACTACCTACAACCCACGTTTCATACGTGACCTGCCTTAAGGCAACCCACGTATGCACCTAAATTTTTGTTCTTTCATCATTTTTTAGGGTTTTTGGGTGATTTGAGGGCTGTTTGTAGGGTCTTCAAGGGTCCTCTGCATGTGCATAACTCTTGAGAGGTTGTTTTATCTATGTTAGGTGCTCTTTGTCTATCTTGTAAGTCTCTTTCAAGTCTTTGAACTTGTTTTTGTTGCTCCCCCCCCCACCTCCTTCTTTGGCTTGACCTTGTTGGACAAGGTACTAAGCAACCTCTGTTTGTAGGTATAGATTGATACTTGGGACTTCTTGACCTTTGTTTATGTCAGTCTTATTGCTCAGTCTCTTGATTCCAAATTTGTTGTCTTGTTTAGCTTTGTAATCCTTCCTTTCAAGAGAGGTTGATATCCAACTTTAGGGAAACCTAGGGTTTGTTTGTGGGGTGTAGAGTAGTTGTCTATTTGCTTTGCTTATAGTACTTGCTTTCATTAGTTAATAGGCTGTTTTTTCTTTTGCATTTATAAAAGAAAAAGGAAAACAAACACATGTTTGCTTTATATGCATGTAGATTAGTTTTTGTCTAGATTGCATGGCATATCATTGTTTTTGAAAAAAAAATAAAAATAATTTGTTCTTTTGTGGCTTTCAAGTTTCTATTTGAAAAATAAAAAGAGAATAGTTTTTGCTTTTTTCATTTCATATCTCTTTGCTTAGTCATTTTGTTTCAACTTTGATTCAAAAAACCACATAAGTTTCACACCATTTACGCTCTGACTAAAAAGAACCCATAAAATAAACGATATAATTTAAAATTTATTAGTAATTTTTGTTTTATAGGGTCATGCACCAACTAGCTTAGGCTAGACTTGTAACGATAGGGAGTTTAAACTCCCCACAAGTGTTAAAATTTTAGACATAGTTGGCCAATCACTAGGTAAACCCTTTTATATGTTGATTGTATCTAGGAAGCTCCTCTCAAATGGGAGTTAAGCACGAGGCCACATGGAGACTTGGACTGAGGAGATAACCCTCCGATTCCTTGTCAAATCGTAGACCAAGGTTTTTGCGCATATGGAGATTTTGTCTTAGACAGGGTTTCGGGCTTTGCTACCCTTCCCATGCGTATGAACTAGGCTTGCGACTGTCCTCCCAGACTATCAATATAGTTAAGGTAGCCTTTAGTCTCTTTCGACATCTAGGTTTCATACACAAGTACATCGGAAGGATATTTATGGTTGACCTTAGGTGGGCTTGGAAGGTCACCCGTAGAAGGTGTGGGAGGGCAGTGGGTGATTCCTTCACTTATTCCTAAGAACATCTACAGGGATGCCAAGTAACTGTCTATCTAATTTATTTTGGAGAGTGTATATTATACCTGTTTGGCTGTTTGGCTTTAGGAATTTTAGTGAGTGCTCTGTGCTTTGTCTGTTCTTAGTTTGCATTTAGGTGTGTGCTTTGTACTTTTGGTTTCTTTTCAACCTCAGACTTTGTCTCCTTGTTTGAAACTATGGCTAACACCCCTTTGAACACCAACCAAGAGATCCCCATGCTGGGAACTCCTTATACTATTCTTCTCATGGGGAATGTTGGTGTTCCCTTGATGGCCACCTTGAATCTACCTGGATTCACCCTAGGGCTACCGGTGTGGTTGTTTTCCACTCCAACCATCCTGAATGTTCTTGATGCTTTTCAAGTAAGCTCCTTATATCAATGGCATCAAAAAACTACTTCCCCTTCACCTATAATTGATTCTCCTCCTCCTTCTACCTCATGTAGTGAAAGTACTGATACTAGTAACCGACAGTCTAAAAGGAGTAAATGAAGGAGGAATAGGAAGAAGGCACATAAGAAAGGGGGCACCCATTCAACCTTTGCAAGTCAAGTTGAACCTCACCACCTAGCCTCTACAATTCATGCTGGGGGAACCTATCCAACCTCTGCAAGTCATGTTGGATCTAAGCCCTCAACCTCTGCAAGTCAAGTTCATCTTCACCACCCAGCCTACAGTTCATACTGGGGACACCCATCCAACCTCTGCAGGTCATGTTGGATCTAAGAACTCAACCTCTGCAAGTCAATTTGATCATGCTGGTGAGATCCTTCCAACCTTTCAAGGTCCCATTGGATCCAGTCACTCAGCCTCTGTAGTTCATGCTGAGGGCACTCGTTCAACCTCTGATGTTCAAGTTGAACCTCCTCATCCAACCTCTACAAGTCATGTTGGATCCATCAACCCAACATCTGAAGTTCATGCTGGGGGCACACACTCAACTACTGTAAAGCATGTTGATCCTAACCACTCATCCTCTATTGTTCATGCTGGTGGTGCCCATCCAACCTTTGCAAGTCATGTTGGACCTAGTCTTTCAACCTCTGCAAGTCATGCTAGGGGCAGTCTCTCAGCCTCTGTGGTTCATGCTAAAGACAATCCATTAGCCACTATGAGTCATGTTGACACTATTAAAAATACTACCTGTTCAAAACACAAGCCCAAGTTTCCTTGTAAGCTTTGTGAGGGAGACCACCTTACTTATAAATGTCCTTCTATCACGGAGGTGCGAAGAGTTTGGTTTCATGGTCATCCCATTTTTTATTATTTTGAATTTTTTCAACAACAAGCCTCTCTTAGTGAGGTTGGACCTAGTCACCCAGCCTCTGGTGGTCATGCTGGGGGAAAACTCTCAGCCTTTGTAGGTCATGCTGAGAGCGAACAATAAACCACTACTAGTCATGTTGACATCATTGAGAAAATGGGTCTTTTGAAGTGAAAACTTAAGTTCCCTTGTAAGTTATGCAAGGGAGATCATCTTACTCACCAGTGCCCTGCTATCATAGAGGTGCGAAGATTGTGGTCTGAGAGTCAAGAATTTCCTTCTCCTGAACAACCTAAAGTTTCTCAACAACCTACTCAACCTTTGGTTGATCAAGTGGTCGAACCAATATCATCTTTGGTCGATCCCACTCTTATTTCGGAGAGTGATCCTGATGTGATTGAACCAATGTCATATTTTTTCAATCCCAATCTCCCTTCAGAGAATGACTTTCATGAAGCGGTCGAATAGATTTCAGTATCGACCAATCCCACTCTTCCTTTGGAGAGTGAAGTGTCTGCTAGTCACATTTTCTTCACTGCCAGTTTAGAACTTACTGAACAAGGGGGTACTAAACTCATTTCGTATCAACCCCCACCAAGATCTCGGATTGCTTCCTTTGATTGGGATAGCCTATTTGAGCCATGCCTTCCTTTTGATGCACCTTTCTAGATAAAGGTCAAATATGAATCATACATGATTTCTCATTGTATTGTTGATGAAGGAGCCTCAATTAGTATCTTCTCTGCTCATGCTTGGCAAGGCATGGGATCTCCTAGCCTTGTGTCAACTACTAGTCAATTACTGGCATTTGATAGAAGAACTTGTATAGCCTTGGGAATTCTTGCTCAAACACCTATTACTTTGGGTGGGAAGACTGTCCTAGTTGACTTCATCGTGATAGAAGACCCCTTGGACTTCAATATGCTCCTTGGACATGATTATGTCTATGGCATGCAAGCTGTGGTGTCAACATTCTTTCATGTGATGTACTTTAGTCATGGCAAAGAAATTGTCACTATCGATCAGTTGGATTTTCTTGATCTGTCTCCTGACCCAACTAGAGACCAGGTTTTTCCTTTATTGATTTCCAGTGTTTCTATAGACACTACCCTGCCACAGGTGAGTTATGTGGCCTCATGTCCTTTGCGTTCAATTTCTACTGAGAAGAAGCCTCTATTTTCATGTTTAACTTCTTGGGACTTGGCCCCAGCAGTTGACCGGGTGAGTCATCCCATACAGACCATGGAGCCTACTCTCCACTATGTTGAGCCATTTGAAAGTTTAGACATTTGTCCTATCTCGGATGATCTCCTTCCTTCGGATGAAGTCTTCCTAGATTCTTTGATACAGTGTGACCTTTTAGATGTTGGTTTAGTTGTGACTAAGTATAACCCTGATTTTCCTAGTAATCCTGAACTTTCTTCTTATGTTGGTCTTGTTGTGTTTTTTTACTCTTCCTTTGAACAAAAAGTCAGTGATCCTAATGAGTTTGATTTTTCATATGAATTTTTCAACTCCCATGATACTGAGTTTGTTCCTGCAGACTCTATCTCCTTTGTTGATTTTTTCTCTCTTTCTGAGGTTAATCTTACTGATTATAAACCCTCGAACCTTGGTGATATAGAATCTTCTTTGGTTAATTTTTCCTTGACTTTTCCTTTTGTAGAAGATAACAAAGTCACATGTGTTTCTACCAAAGTGACCCGCATTGGATCTTTTCTTCTGAATATGATCCTAATGTTGTTGTTTCTTGGAGATAAGATTCTTAGTTGGATTCACAACTATTTACTGGCCTTGTCTTGTTCTTCAAGCTGTAGCTGCATTTTCATGTGCCTTGCTAGTGCTTATAAGCTTGATGGCAGCTTTCATGCTTTTAGCTCATTGTATAAGCCCTCATCTTTGTTCTCATCATCGCTAAGCCTTGTATTATTTTGCCTTTGTAACTTGACATCTTTTACCTTGACGAGACGTTCCTCGAGTGTCTTTAACTTGCTCATGTTCCTTGCATTATGCATAGGTTTGTTCCTCGTGCTTGGAAATAGTTTCGCTTGCCCCTGACACTTGTCTCCTCGCATTTAGAGCATTCTTTCTACTCTCCTTCGAGCTCGTTAAAAATAGTTAGGAGGTCGCGAGTTGACTTTTCCATACTCATTAAAACTTCACGCGAAAGATATTGAGTTTCTTTAGGCCCAAGTCTAACTCCTCAAAATAGAATTGACTACCAAGTAAACTTGTCCATTCATGCTCGTTAAGAATATGTGAATGGGCATCCACATTGGTGGTAGGTTATCACTTTCTCAGGCTATGTGGAATAATACGAGAAATGAACACTCTCTTTTCTTCGGAATTGAGAAGAGTATTCTCAGGTATAGGTTTAACACTTTTATGGGCCTGAGGCACTAAACTTATGGAAAAGGAACCCCCGGTGTGAGCTTAGTTTTCTCTTTTTCATGCTCTGGACCTAAACATGAAAAGGATTCCGATTGTATTTTATGTCTTTGTCATGCTCATTAAACCCTAAAGAACAAAGCATCGAGTTTATTGTTCTAAGCCCCATTTCTCATAATCAAATGAATCTTTCCGTGTGATCTTGCCTTCCTTCACACTCGTAAAACTCAGGCTATATGCTGCTTTTGAAGGAGCGTTGGGTAGGTGGTAATTTAACCTTTTTCAAAACTTCCTGACTAAGTACGAAAAAGGTGTGCCTTACTTCTTTGGAAGCTAAGAGACTAAATTGGACGAAAAAGGACCCCCCAGGAGACTAAATTGGATGAAAAAGGACCCCACTGGAGTCTTCTTTGGAGTTTCCAGACTCTCTAAACTATGAAAACACCATCAAGCATGTACTAGTTTGGGCTCATAAAATCCATGAATCATTTCTTTATCAAGCATTCTTCTGTCTTTTCTTCGAGCTTGCCAAAAATGAAGATGGTCCCGAGTTTGCTTCCTTGGACTCGTTAAACCTTTACAAGAAAGAGGGGAAGGGAAGTTGATTAACATGTTTTTTACATCATGGTAGCAAGTCTTGTTTATTTGAACAAAGCACCATTTTTTAGTCTATCAACAGTTGGGTCCTAGTATTTTGACCTTGTCTAGATTCATATTTTCTTACTCCTCCTGTTGGTTTCTTTTCCAATTATATGGGGAATCTGTCAATGTCTCCTACATTGCATATTGTTGGCATTGGTCCTTTTTGTGTCAAAAGCTGCCTAAGTCACTTTTTGTGTCATGCTCACTGTTCAAGGATTAAACCTTTTTCGGCCATTCTATAGTTGCCTTGACCTTTTATTTCAGCCATTCCCTGGTATCATTTCATTACATCATGTCTTCAGCATTTGTTGTCATGAAATTCAGTATCGATTCCAGATCCAATTAGTCTTTGACTTACCTCATGTTGGATGATGAAGGATTCCTTGATGCCTTCCTTCCAATGGATCTCTTCCTATTGACTGCAACACATCTTGGTCTAGGAATGAGACTTAGAGTTTTATGACAGTACCTTGGGGATTGTTTTCATTAGTGGCAATTTCCCTTGCTATTGGGTAGTGGGAATACCTTAATGTCTCATACTCGATGGATTCTTCAAGTGTTTGATTTCAAGTCCTTGTTCGACTTCAAGTCCTTGTATTCACACTTGTTAGAATGTACTAGGTACCTTGGGGACCATTTTCATTAATGGTGGTTTCCCTTGCATTTGTTAATGGTTCTCATTATTGACCGGTAATCAAACAGTTTCCTCCATGTTCAACTTCAACTCCTTTATTCGCATGGTTAGGATTTGTACCTTTTGAGCAGTTTGTATTGAAGACCTTGGGATGAAAGAAGCATCATCATTTTTTTGCTATTGCCTGAGTTGCACAAGACTTGTTACATTTTATATGACATTTTGCTAAGACATAGATCCACCTTGTATTTTTGTGGCTATGATCGATTGTTGAGCATGGATCCACCTTGTTCATTTGTGGCCATGACTCCTTTAGATTTGATATGGCACTTTTTTGCATATTGAGTGACCATGATAGTTTCATCAGTTATACATATGTTGGATCCACCTGTATATTTATGGTGATGTTTTGTATATTGACTTGTATGTCCTAGAGATCAGTTTTTTCCGACATTTATCTCTCTCTCAGGTACATTTGTTCGATCCTTTTGATCTTGGATTCTCTGCTCTCTCCATACTCAGCTGTTTCCTTTATAATGTATTTCATCTATAGTATTTCCCTCTAACCTCATACATTATGGAGCATATTTTATATCCCAAAATGACACATCTCTGCCTGTGACCACTTTCCCATGATTTCATCACATGTCAACATTTCCATGACGACACTTCATAAAAGTCATTGAAAGTCACTGAAAAACACCTAACTTGGAGGAACCATAGATTCCGTTTTGAAACTCTGTTTGACCTCATATCTACACCATTGGAAAGGTATTTCAGTTACCTAAAACTTTCTAGAAGACACCAAAATCTGAAAATGTCCAAAAATACCCTAAAAATGAGTTTTTTTATGTGTACGCAACTTTCCTTCAGGAAACCTGCGTATGTATGCGAGTTGCTATATATAATAGTGGCATACACCTTAAATATGTGAATTTATACATTGCAACATGCTTATACCTCCTCGCGTACATGACTGTTGTCTCTGCAACCCACGTGCGCCTCCATAAAATGTCAAAAAAATACGTATTTTGAAATTTGGGTAGTTTGGGTAGTTATGCAACTGACTCCTTCAGTTGTAACTACTTTGTCTTCGACCCTAAATCTTCATTAAGTATATAAATAGAGGTAGGGAGGTCCATAAGAGGAGATCGCAATATTTTCATCATTATGCTGGAGGAATTGGAGCTCTCTTTGCCCACACCTTTGCCTTGGTGATCATCCCCTTGTGTTGCAAAGATTGGAGGCTGAGTTATTTGGAGAAGAGAAGCAGCAGAACTAGATCAAGGTTTTGTGAGGTGCCGAACTTGAAGAGAAGGTATAATTGTACTTGTTTTCAAGATTAATAAAGATGTGATGTCCTTCTTCTTCCCAAATCATTGTTCAATGTGTGATTGAATCTCTATTTATGATTATATTATGATGTTAATCAGATTATTATTTCATGTTTATTTGATTATCATTGCTTTATATGTGGTCATATTGGTTTGAGGAAGGTATAATTCGTTTTGCAGGTCCCTTGGAGCGAGAGGAAGAAGAGAAGTAGGAGAAGGGCTAGAGAAAGCTTGGACCAACCTTCAGTTAATCATGTGTGGACCTTTCTTATCTCTAAATATTTCTTATATATACTTGCAGAACTATATGCATCCACCTTTCAACCCCAGTATGTTGATGGCCTCTTAAACCCTAGCCATAGGATACTTTCCTTTACAACACTATTGTGATGGTCCTGCTACCAAATTTGAATAAAAAAAAGGTGGCATTTAATAAACAAGAAACTTACCCTGATTTCTTTTATCACATCATGTTCTTCAAAGAATTGTCCCTCTCTGCATCAAAATCAAACTCCACTTTGTTCTTTCCATCTAGTCGGATTTATGGAAATGGGCTATCATCCCTTGTCGTCACACCTCCGCTAGTAATGATTGCAACATCAGCATCCTATATTCTGGGTTCTAATAAGGTCTTTGTAACTATCGGTCCTTGGTTATGGTTCGATGGTAGATTCGCTGGTTTCTTTGCATTCTAATTTGCATTTTGGTTTTGATTATGAATCTAGTTCTAGTTCTAGTTCTAATTTTGGTTCTGTTTCTAGTTCTGGTTCTGCAACTGTGGGATGTTCCTTGCCTGCCACTTCATGATCAACTGCGGACAATTCTCAACATTATGGTAAATAGCGATACAATAAGTACATTGTGCTTGTAAGTTTGGGAAATATTGTTGATAATGTCCTAGTAATCTGCAATTATAACATTTTATAGGTCCACGACGTCGTCCTCCTACTCGAATAAATCCTCCACCTCATCCTCCTCGGATTCTCCATGGAATCCTCCTTAGTGCTGATACTGCACTTGATTGAATTGTTGTTGCTACATGGGATTCAGCTGTAATTTCACATACTGTGGTTGAGTATAAGGTGGTTGTTGTGGAGCCAACTGCATCTATTTTTACTGTGGAGGTAGCAGGGCAAACTACGGTTGTGGCACAAACTGTGGCTGTGGTACAAACTATGGTTGTGGCTGCTACTGCAGTTGATGCATCATTCAGTGGTATTTTTCCTTCACATAGTACATGTCCATTATTCTATCCTGGATAAAATCATATTCTCGACAATCCTTATATTCATGCCCAATAGATCGAAAAAAACGTGCAATACAAATGGGTTGGTTTCGTCACCATCTTCTACATATACCCACAATCTTCATGTCGATTCCCATAAACTTGGAAGATGTGACACCATGGCATGTCGCCATAAGTTAATAGATTTGGAGCTCCTGATAGTAGGTAGTTTCAAAAATATAGGCATTGATCTTTATGATGTCCTTCCTCATGACATCGAGTACACCATATTTATTCACACTACTCTTTCCCCTTCTTAATATACTACAACTGGATCTTCAAATTTTATAGTTGAGACTGAATTTGATTCATACCAACTCCATTCTCACCAATAGGTGAAGCCTCCAAATTCATCATGATCTCTAGAGCCTCTCTCTGTGTCGCAATATTTTGCTGCATCAAAGGCATTCTGACATGTGGGACTAATGTCACAATGAACGATTCCTTATGTTGAACATTAGTCATGTCAAATCTGACCCTCTCCATCAACTTCTTGAATCGCTGATCAAAATCCTAAACAGTTTCATTTGGATATTGCTTAATATCCTTCAACTCCATGATGTATCGTGCCTCATATTTCAGTTTTCTGAACTCTTCAATCAATCCTGTTCTGATTTCAGCCAGATTCTTCGTTGGAGTCACTGGGGTAACTTCTACAAATTTCATGTACCAATGCAGTGCGAGACCTTGGAGGGTCGTCGCCAAGTGACCCTTCTTAACGCCATCATTCTAATCTTGTTTGATAGTCCAATCTGCTTCTCACAGTAACCAATTTTTCTCAAGATCCTCGGTCTCATTCCCATGAAATAAGGGAAACTTTACATCATTGCCTGCCATCTTGGGCCTTCTTCCTACAATTGTTGATACGCTCTTATTAGAGTGTTGTTGACATGTCAAGAAAGTCAGTGTCGAGCTAGTGTTTCTTCATGAGTGCAACGCATTGCATGGATGTGTCGGTATGTTGTTACTTTGGGTCGGTCTTTCCTTGGGCTCAGGCAAATCCTGGTCGTCTCCTTCATCATTGTAGGGTCATTTCGTTCCATGTGGTCTTCTCTCATTGCCTCATGTTTCGATCAGAGTAGGACTCTCTCCTATCCTCTACCTCTTCTCTTTCCAAAACATTGCTCCTCCTCGCATAACACCACTTCCTTCCTCAGCTTCCCTCACAATATCATCATAACTTCCATCCATATACCTGTATCATTCCATCCAACTCTATCTCCGCAATACCCATAACCTCTGCACACCAGGGCTCTACTCGTTGGAGTTCATCTTCAATATTCCTTTTTCATAAATAAGCATATTAATAGACAATTGCAAAGATAAAATAAACCTACCTCTTGGTACATTGAAGAACTACCTTTCTACGTCGCTGTAATATTTAACTGTATCAACTGCAAACTCAATGATGTAGCCCTCCAATATGTTGTCGAGCCAAACTTCAACAACCCTTGATGCCCTATTATCTAGCTTCTGCAACTATTGGATCAGTTCTGGAGTCCAACCAATTGGTTCACCTCATAGGAAATTTGTATTCCAAAAAGTCAATCGTGTCAACCACTCATACAAGATGATAAAAAACTCAGAGAAAAAGTATTCATGTAGGTTAGAATACATGTGCATCTCCAACCACTTCTGCATTGTTACTACAGGGTACTCTTAATGTGCGTCTCTAGCCACTTATGCATTGTTACTGATTCTCTTTCTTAAAAACTAGTTATCTCCAAAACTTCCTGCCAACAATAGTATAAGCACCTCAACAAATGGAGGTCCATAGTCTGGATACAACATAAGAATTCAATCTTGATATAACACAATATCATCTCCAGAACTGGATATCCATTCTCATAGGGTACCATCTATGAGAGTCATTGACATGATACAACACAAGTCCATAGTATTGATAATACTCACAAGACTCAACTTGATAATACTCACAAGATTTTCAATATAACGTCACCACCTCAATCATATGAGGATACTTAGGACTTGATACAACGCAATGTCCTGACTTGATACCACTCAAGTCCTGGAAAATGACTCTTGATGTTGTAAAATCAACTATCCATCTTAGCGAGGGAGATATTCTTTGCTTTAGCAGGATTTCCTACCATACCAAGCTTATCTCAGAAGTATCTCAATTTTTTAACTAACAGTGGCTTGTCCACAAATTTGCAATCTACTCATAAGTATCTATGTACCTAAATCTCTTCTTTACAAGAACATGACTTCAATCAAGTAAAACATCATCTCAATGTGTTCTATCATAACACATAAAGTGTTTTCCATAAAGCTTAACTACTAACACCTAATAACTATAGGCTCAATTATTTCACCCTATTAGGTAGATTTCCAAGATAAAATACTCCTCAACATGTAGTACTATCCGCAATACACTTTGCTTAGTACTAGCTAAAATACACCTTGCTTTCATAGTACTAGTTGCAATACTTGGCTTTTTTAGTACTAACCACAACATACATAGCTTTATTGGTAGGCAGTTTTGGAGATAACTAGTTGTGCAACATCAAGGATGTTGCACAAATTCAAATATGACGCGCACGACGGAGAATGGCATGCAAGGTGAAATGACCGCATTTTGTGGACTTTGGTCATATGTTGGATATTTTGGTCATGTTTTGTATTTTTTGTTCGTTGTTTTGTAGATTTTGGTCAAAGTAGTTAGGAAAGTTTACTTAAGTGGACCACCAATGTAAAGGAGCAAGCCTATAATTATACCTAGGATTGTGAATATAGAGACAACATCATCTTTTGACATCTTTTGGTATTTTTTGATAATCTTGAGATCAAACCTTTGTAAGAGTGAAAATGTGTTTTGATGTGAACATTAATATGACATGGTGAAGATTGGATAGAAACATTGCATATTTTTGCATCTTCTTGTTTTCTTGTTTTCCTCGATCTGAATGTGAATGAATACTACATTACAATGTGTATCTCAGAATGATACGATGCTTTTGTGTTATGAATGCTAATATCTTGATAGATCTGTTTGTGCATCGATATTTTTTCTGTAATCTAAGTATGGTGATCTAATGAATGATGAACCGATGACATGAATGTATAAAGAAATGCTTAGATCTACTACGTAATGTTGCTATAAGTCAACAGTAGATGTGCAATCCTCCTTTTTACTACGAAAACTTGGTTCCAACAGTTCTCCCTCGAACATCTCAAATGATACCTCATCTTCTCTGTAGGTGTTGCTGGACAGGATAAAACCTGTCTGGGTCGGTGTTTAGGGAGATCGCAAAGTTATGGGTGTTGACAGTGACTGAACCCCTATCAACAGATATGTGTCAACAAGCTTATATCATACTAAAAAATTATTTGGATAGCACAATAGGTTTACCATCTATCACATACAATAAAGAACCTATTCTAATGTACCTCAAAGATACTCAAACATATCCTTATCCAAAAACATAAAAACACAACATGTATGCTAGGTACTTTAAGAGACCAACCAACTACTTATTCATTGTAGCATGATCTGGATCCGATCTAGAATACAATTTATCTAAACTAGAAACTATGGATACCATATCCATCATAAACAACACATTAAATGTGTAATTATCATGGCGAAAAAGAAAGTCTTAATTTGTTTTTAACATTTGTTGACTTCAATAATGTTTTACCATATGAATAATTTCTTAGTGAGATTTCCATTCTCGATGACATTCTTCAAGGCCTTATCTCTTTCATAGTGATTTCATATCATAGTACCCTAGATAGCCAACTATATGGCTATCTAACCTCTCCAAGAGGTTTTAACTGTTATGTGATAGTTTAGACTATAACTCTTCTTGAGTATCAATAGTCTCTGAGAATTTGACCATGTCTCTTCTCATGTGGATTCTCTCCACAAGGTATCACAGCCGTTTACTTCCTGAGTCATGTACCATGAGTAACTAGTTTGAGCACTTTTAATTGTTACTACCAATGAAAATACATCAATACTCCCTCTTCAACTAGAGCATTATTTTATGCTACACCAAGATTGTTCTGGACAGAGGCATATTAAATATGCTGGAATTTTTTCTCATTCGTGGATATGTATAGGATTTAGACAACTTATTTTGGCACCATGTCTCTAATATAACTAACTAGGAACTTTGTAAATTTTTACTGCTTTACAATATGCTCTATCTAAGCAACATCTTTGATGTGATCACTGTACTAGTCAGAATCCATATGTCTATGCAACTTACTTTCACTTACCGACACATGTTTGAATCCACATACATGTGTAATAAGTATGTGACAAAACACATGATTTGCTTTGCATATCTATATATTGATTGTAAAGAATATAACTGATCCTAGGACTTGTATAGATATATCCAACATCTATGAGATCCTACAAATTTGAAAAAGAATCATATTTATCTTTATGTATGTGGTCATGGATTTATAATCCATTGTTCTTGAATCCTTTCAAGAACTCTATTGAGCATTTTTCCTCAAGAGAAGAAAAATCGTATTCAATTCTAACACCTTGGTTTTGACCTCGATGCATTAAATATATGTGATACCTATATTATAAATAATCATGGTGAGGAGCTAAAGGCAAAGGCCCCACCATCGATTTGGTTATGTTATGTTTTGGATTGGAATTGTCATAGATGGTATATCGGGACATACGACACGTATTAAATTATGGCATCATGTAAATGTCCATTTTAATTAACAGAACCCAACCAGCTATGTTCATTGCAACCAAATTGAGAAGGGGCATGATTTCCTAAGGATAGGGGTGGGAATTGTTAAACTCAGAACCCATGGGGAAAAGCCATGTGTCAGCCACTAAACTACTGTTAGTTGAGGGAAGTTATTTGCTGAGTAGTGGTGGATGGCAGGCCTATCCACATGCACCCTCCTCTAGTTGGGTCATTCCATTCACGTGGGGGAAAGGAAACCAACAGAAAATGATTCCACTCCCCCACTATTGGGAGTTCTTTTAGGCTCACTCCCACATAGACGGTCTTGGGGGTTCACCCTTCTCACACACCAGAATCATCATCATATTTCCTCACATAGGAGAATTTTCTCTGGACTATCCAACTCACACAGAGACACTGTTCGTTCCCATTTTTCCTCATTGATTTTTTTTCTATGGGTATGTTCTTCCTCCGGCTTGTGCAAAGCGTCGATGTTCCTTTCGCATTATTGGATTGTGTGTTGTTCTGTCCTTCATCTCTGGATCATGTGCTGTGATTTTAATCATTGATCGCTGGCTGTGGTATCATCCACATCTTGTTGACTATGATTCCCCTTTTTAAAGTGGTATATACTGTAAGTTACCATTGTTTAATTGTTTAACCACGATAGAGCCAAGAATGATTTAGGTTTTGTTTCCCCTGCCAAAGCTGAAATTATTGGTTTTGCTACATGCATGCAGTGGTTAATATTCAAATAGTAATGGAGTGGTGATGAGGGCCTGATTTTCTTGACAAACCTGGTGTGTTTGGGAACCACAGAGATAGATCTAGAGGGTTGGATTTCTTCTCCACAACCCCTGAATAGAACTGGAAGGGAGGTCAGGGCCTGAGGGACTATGTTGCAGAGAAAGGACTCATTTCCTTGTGTTGGGTGTGTGTGTGGGTGTTATAGAAGTCATGTTATTTCTGGTGTAGTTGTCCTTAGCTCTTCAATGATCTCACCAGCTTATCATTTAGCCTTTCCCAGCTCCTGGATGGCTTGATAAACCCAACTGTGTTGGCTTGGCTGATTTGATGTTTTCCTGATAAACCCAACTGAGTTGGCTTGGCTGAACTGTCTATTCCTAATGTTTTGTGTATCCTTGGCTATGTGTAAGACTGCTAGCTCCTTATTCCTTGGGGAATCATGCCTAGCTCGGGGGTGGAAGCAATGCTGAGAGATTAAAGATCACATGGGCCTATGGTTGGGTGGAACGTTGTAGCGATGTAGCTGGTTGTGGGACATTTCTTATAAGATAAGTATTCTTGTCTATTTTACTTCTGTAGTTATGTTACTATTAATGATCTATGATGAACATGTATATGAATGAATGTTGTTTTGCTTCTACTGAATATATGTATGATTATGCATCTTAGTACTTTTGATGTTTTAATAATTTACTTCAGATATTATATGTATGTACATGTTCATAGGGCTAGATGCCCAAATGTTTGGTGTTTAGTAGCGTCCTCTTCGTCGATCGGAGGGTCGAGGATGTTACAGTGTGGTATCAGAGCTCTGGTTGCAACATGGGCCTGAATGGGCCATGAAGACGCAGTGAAATAGCATATGTTGTAGCATTTGGGCCTAAGAGTGCCATGAAAGAATAGTTAACGGAGGTAGGTTGCTTACTACCCAGAAGAAACCAGGAGAAAATTCACAAAAAATTTCTAAGTGCCAAAATTGTCGACTCATCGAAAAACTTAGTGACAAGTTCTTCCAATGCAGTGGAGCCCTTAGTGGGAATGCCACCTAAGGGACGCTAATCAAAAGGAAATTGAGGAAGGGTTGCATCCATTGGTCATCAGCACATCGAAGGACTAAGTGAGAAGGTCCTCCGACACCATGGAAGTGTTAGTCTGAAGCTCACCCACTGTGGTGAGAAATTTTGAAATTTTACGAAGTAATGGAATCATCAATGATCAGCGATGATTAGTTCATTGCATCGCTGATGCCTAGATGATCCAACTGTTGACGTGGAAAAAAGGTTAGTGACTACATCGAAAGAGGATAGACAAGCTTGCGCTGCTGTTGCGGCCACCTAAACAACTATTCTCCTGATGGTTAGATCCTTCGATTGTCGATGCCATAGAGGATAGTTTCTCTGACGACCGATGCGATGGAAGACAAGGAAGGACATTTTCAAAAATTTCTCTAAGGCATGAGATCATTGTCCATCAAAAAATTTTAGTTGTACTGGTCACTGATGAACATTGAAAGGAGTTAGTGGTTCGCATGCCCACCATTCCAGAAGTTTAGAGCACCAAGCTTCTGACAGTTACAGGTCCCAACTGCCGATGTCGATTAAGTTGCAATTCATATTGCCGATCAGAAATCATTAGGGGATTGGGATACCGATCGAAAAAGGTTCAACGATGATGAACCACCATTGCAGCTACTGAGTGAACTATTTTGCCGATGCATTAGTCCTTCCACTCGATGATGCCGAGGTGTTTAGGGAATAGTAGTTTCGGGTTTCGATACATAACTACGGCAACGACAAATAGTTGATTTGATCATCAACACATAGGGCAAGATGGTGTAGATGGATTCGGTGGAATATAAAGGAATATTTCACCAATAGGTAGTTAAATGGATCGACGGAGAATAATATGGTTGAGCCGATGAAGCGGTGGAAAAGAAGACTAAAATAAAACAATTTTGAAAATTTTTCCATGTAGTAGAATCATTGACCATCGGCGATGGTTAGTTGATCACATCGCTGATGCTTAGATGATTCAGTTGCCGATGAGCTATGTTGAATAAATTTAGTTGATCGAACATCCTCCATTGCGGTCGATGAGTAGACTATTCTTCCGATGGATAGTTGTTCCAACCACCGATAGGCCCATGGCTACAGAAGACATAGAAAGATCGTGGACCGCCATTGCAAAAACCAAAAGGACTAACCGCCCAATGCCCAGTGCACCCGACCATCGATGTAGCGGATTAGTTGGTTTCCCCATCGATAAATTTCAGACTGTTAGACCATTATGGACCAATATGGCAGACAAAGTTAGTCAAGCAGATCACCGATAAAAATCAGAATAGTAGACCACTGCAGACCCGATACGGCGGAAGGAAATAGATGAGCAACCTATCAATACAGCGGAGAAAATTAGAGGTTTTAGTCGCGGAAACACTGAAAGGTTAGTAAGGAGAAGATCCAATGGGTAGTCATTGACATGGCCGATGCAGATAAGAAGTTTAGTCAGTTTTCCCACCGAAACGTTGGAGAGTTTGTAGGGAAGAGACCCGATGAGGAGAAGGAAATTTTGGGTTTTTTAAAATGGAAATTTTCTCAACAAATTTCAACTATTTCAGCATATTTTAGTAGATTGTCGGTGGATTATAGAGCTGAACAAGAGATAGAGAAAATTCCATGTTTTAGCAAAATTGTTGTTTTATAAATTTCCAGAAGAGGAAGGTAAGTAGTTTTGATTTATATTAATGATATGCATCTAACATTTTACTACTAACATGTTTGCAGAATTATAGACACCTCCAAGAGCAATATGCTAGGAAGAATAGTGTGGTAAAGCAAGAGGGGTTCAGTCATGAGAACCCATGATGGATATGATGCTTGAGATTCTTACGAGCATGCATGAGATGCCATGGGAGAAGATGTCTGTAATGGAAAGATGACATAGAGTCTAATGGAAGGATATTCCAAGATACATCGTCAGAGGTTGTAGACACCATGAGAAGCTTGATTAAAGCCCAAGAAGAGTAGCATCAGTTGAATGATGCCATGTTGCAAAGTTTGACAGACTTGGAGAGGAAGATAGATTCTGGATGAGGTACATCAAGACTAGAAGGCAGTAAGAGTAGCACTAGGAGGAGGAGAAGAAATTCCAATGATTCATATGACTCTGAAGAATCTAGTGGAGATACAAGTTCATTTTTCATAAAAGGAAAAGAAGAAAACACCATAGGGATCACTCTTAAGATGAATTTAAGAAAGCTAAACCTCCTACCTTTGATGGTGAGATAAAGACTAGACAAGAGGCTAAATCTTGGCTTCTTGGGATAAAGAAGTACTTTCAAGTGCAGGATTATTCAGGAAACATGAAGGCAAGAGATTCCATATTCAATATGAATGGAAGAGCAGCCATTTGGTGGGAACACTTCAAGCAAGTAAAGAAGATCAGTGAAAGGAAACAGAAGTGGAAGCAGTTCAAGAAGTATTTTAGGCAGAAATACCTCTCCAACAGGTATTATGATGACAAGATTAAGGAGTTCCATGAGCTGAGATTGGGACAGCAGACCATGGATGAATAAGAAAATAAGTTCTTGGAATTGTTGAGGTATGTTTAGTACATTAGAGATGAAAAAGTGAAGGTCCAGCGGTTTCTGAGTGGACTGCCTCAGTCTTACAAAGATAGAATTGAGTTTTATGAACTGAGAACTCTTGAAGAAGAAATAAGGAAGGATAAGTATTGCGATGAGAAAATCAAGGGTAAAAATGACTACCATAAGGCCTGGAAGGACAAGAAGAATGAGAAGTTTGACCAAAGAAAAAAAGGTTTCAAACCTTCTAGATTCAGGAATCAACAGAAGTAGCCATCCCAAGCTGCGAGTAATCCAGTGGGAATGACAGGTGGAAAGCCTAAATAACCACAACAGAACAAGGGTCCACTAAAATGTTGGAAATGTGAAAGACCCCACTTGTGCAATTGTCCACTTGAGAATGAAAGTACAAGGATAGCTTATAGCATTTAGGAAGCATAAATAGTGGGTCAAGTGGCAAAGGCAGTCCCTAGAATTTATGTAGCACTGGAGGACTTCCAGGCAAATCACCAGTCAATTGTGGTTGAAATTGCAAGTAAGATTGTTGAACAATTTGTTTCTATTTTGATTAACCCTAGTTCTACTCACAATTCTATCACTCCTAAAGTAGTGGATATTTGTGCTTTTAATAAGGTAAAGCATAAAAAATCTTGGTTAGTTCAGCTAGCCGCTAGAACTAAGATAAAGGTCAATGAAGTAGTGGATAAATGTCCATTTATTATGAATGGATTGATCACTTGTGTAGATATGAATGTTCTACCACTTGGTCCTATGATGTTCTCATTGGAATGGATTGGTTAGAATCTCACAGAGTAAAGCTTGGATGTTATAACAAGACTTTTGAATGCATGGATGAAGAAGGAAACCCAATAGTTGTGAAGGGTATTCCAAAGGTAATTTCAGTAAGACAGGTTTAAGCAATGCAGTTGAAGAAGTTATGTAGGAAATGTTTCCAGTTCTATGCAGCTCATATTCTGGAACCAACAGGAGATGAAAATCCTAGGTTGGAGGACTATTGGGTGTTACAGGAATTCAAGGATGTGTTTCTTGATGAGATTTCAGGGCTTCCTCCAAAGAGGGACATTGATTTCACAATTGAACTTGTGCCAGGAGCAGCACCAGTGTCCAAGACACCCTATAGGTTGGGTACACTGGAGATGCTAGAGTTGAAGATGCAACTGCAAGAGTTGTTGGAAAAGAAGTATATCTGACCGAGTGTGTCTCCTTAGGGAGCACCGGTTTTGTTTGTGAAGAAGAAAGATGGTACGCTCAGTTTATGTATTGATTACAGACAGTTGAACAAGGTCACTGTGAATAATAAATATCCTTTGCCTAGTATTGATGACCTCCTTAATCAAATGAGAGGAGCAATGGTATTTTCCAATATTGACTTGAGGTCTGGTTACCATCAGGTGAGAATCAAGGATGAAGACATTCATAAGACAACCTTTAGGACGAGGTATGGACATTATGAGTTTGTAGTGGTACCATTTGGTCTCACAAATGCACCAGCTACATTTATGTGCCTTATGAGCAGTGTCTTCAGTAAGTATTTTGACAAGTTTGTTCTTGTTTTCCTTGATGACATTCTTGTTTATTCTAAAAATGAGGAAGAGCATGAAGAGCATTTGAGATTGGCATTGCAATTACTCAGGGAGCATCAGTTGTATGCAAAATTGAGCAAGTGTGACTTCTATAGAGATAGAATTTAGTATTTGGGTCACATTATCTTAGAAGAGGGTATATCAGTAGACCCTGAGAAGATTCAAGCCATTATGAATTGGCCTACTACAAGAAATGTGATGGATGTAAGATCTTTTATGGGACTTGTAGGATACTACAGGAGATTCATTGAGGGATTTTCCAAGGTTGCACATGCCATCACTTCTTTGCAAAAGAAGGGGGTAAATTTTGAATGGACTCCGAAGTGTGAAGAAAGCTTATAGAAGTTGAAGAATATTCTCACCAGTGCACCTGTATTGAAAGTTGCATATCCAGAGAAAAATTTTGTGGTATGTACCGATGCATGCAGACAAGGGCTTGGAGGAGTCCATATGCAGGACAACCACATGATATGTTACGAGTCAAGAAAGCTGAAGGAGCATGAGAAGAACTATGCCACTAATGATCTCAAGCTTTCAGCCATAGTACATGCTCTCAAGATGTGGAGGCATTACTTGATGGATAGAATATTTGAACTTAGAATAGACTATTATGGACTTAAGTATTTGTTTGATAAGCCTACTCTGAATGCTAGGCAAGTGAGATGGCTAGAATTTTTATGTGAGTTTGATTTCAAAATCAAGCATATAAAAGGAAAGGAGAATAAGGTAGCTTATGTGCTCAGAAGGAAGGTGCAGGAAATGCATGTGGTATCTCTTAGTATTTGCCAATCAGATTTGAGGTAGCAGATTATTAATCATGTTGCTAGAGATGAATTGTATGAGCAGGTAAAAGACAAATTACAACAGCAAAATCTTGAGAAGAGGTATGAGGGATATAAATTGGAAGAAGATGGAATTCTTACTTATAAAGGAAGAATTTATATTCTGAATGTAGCATATTTGAGGAGAGTTGTTATGGATGAAATCCATCAAGCTCTGTATTCCGGTCACCTAGGATAACAAAAGACAATTTCTACAGCAAGAAAGGAGTACTTTGGGCTAGGAATGAAACTAGACATGGCTGAATACATTTCAAGGTGCATGAAATGCCAACTGGTAAAGGTTGAGCATCAACATCCTGCAGGTTTGTTGCAGCCTTTGCCAGTTCCGAAATGGAAAAGGGAAGTTATTTCCATGGATTTTATTACATGATTTCTGATGACTTGGAGAGAACATGATTCCATCATCGTTGCAGTAGACAAGTTGAAAAAAGCAGCACATTTTATATCGGTGAAGTCTATGCACAAGACTGATGACATCGCAAAGATATTCATGAAGGAGATTTTCAAATTGAATGGATTGCCGAAGGCAATAGTTTCCAATAGAGATGTCAAGTTCACTTTGAATTTCTGGAAGGAATTGTTTACAGATTTGGGTACAAAGCTAAACTTCCACACTGCCTACCATCCTCAGACAAATGGGCAGATAGAAAGAGTTAATCAGGTGCTTGAAGATATGCTGCGCATGTATGTGATGGACAAACCAACCAAGTGGGAAGATTACTTACACTTGGTAGAGTTTTCTTACAATAATGGACAGTAGGAATCCTTGGGGATGAGTCCGTCTGAAGCTTTGTATGGGAGGAGGTGTAGGACACCAGTGACTTGGGATAACCTAGTGAACAGAGTTGTGCTTGGACCAGAGTTGCTCAAGGAAATGGAGCAAGAGGTTGTAAAGATCAAGCAAAATTTGAAAGCAACACAAGACAGACAGAAGACCTATGCAGATAAGCATAGGATGAACAAAGAGTTCAGTGTTGGGGATCATGTTTACCTTAGAGTGAAAGTAAGGAAGAGTTCCTTGAAACTTGGAAGTTGTACCAAGCTGTCAACTAGATATTGTGGGTCATTTGAAGTGCTTGAAAGAATAGGGCATGTTTCATATAGACTTGCATTGCCTCCTAGTACTAGAGCTCATAATGTTTTTCATGTTTCTTTGCTTAATAAATATTTACATGATCCTAACCATGTGATAAATTGGGATGTGATTTAGGTGGAACTTGAGGGAGAGTTCCAAATCGAGCCAATGCGCATCCTCAACAAGAAGGACACAATGCTTTGGAATTGAGCCATAGGGTAGGTAAAGGTGCAGTGGGAGCACTAAAAACCTGAAGAGGCTATGTGGGAGCTAGAGGATGCCATGCAATTGGCACATCCATTTTTTTTCAATTCTGCAGAACACTGAGGTGGTACCAGAGTAACATTTTGTTCAAATTTTGTAAAGTACTGAGGATAGTGCTATTAAAGGGGAAGGGGAATGTAACACCCTGATTTTGACCTCGATGCATTAAATATATGTGATACATATATTGTAAATAATCATGGTGAGGAGCTAAAGGCAAAGGCCCCACCATCAATTTGGTTATGTTATGTTTCGGATTGGAATTGTCACCGATGGTATATCGGGACATACGATAGGTATTGAATTATGGCATCATGTAAATGTGCATTTTAATTAACAGAACCCAACTGGCCATGTTCACTGCAACCAAATTGAGAAGGGGCATGATTTCCTAAGGATAGGGGTGCAAATTGTTAAACCCGAAACCCATGGGGAAAAGCCATGTGTCAGCCACTAAAATATTGTTAGTTGAGGGCAGTTATTTGCTGAGTAGTGGTGGGTGGCAGGCATGTCCACATGCACCCTCCTCCAGCTAGGTCATTCCATTCATGTGGGGGAAAGGAAACCAACAGAAAATGATTCCACTCCCCCACTCTCGGGTGATTTTTTTGGCTCACTCTCATGTAGACGGTCTTGCGGGTTCAACCTTCTCACGCACTGGAATCATCATCGTATTTCCTCACGCGGGAGAATTTTCTCTGGACTATCCAACTCACACAGAGACACTGTTCATTGCCCTTTTTCCTCACTAATTGTTGTTCTATGGGTATTTTCTTCCTCCATCCTGTGCAGAGCATCGATGTTCCTTTCACATTATTGGACTGTGTATTGTTTTGTCCTTCATCTATGGATCATGTGCTGTGATTTTACTCACTGATCACTGGTTGTGGTATCATCCACATCTTTTTGACTGTGATTCCCCATTTTAAAGTGGTATCTACTATAGGTTACCATTGTTGAATCATTTAGCCACAATAGGGCCAAGAACGATTCAGGTTTTGTTTTCCCTGCCAAAGATGAAATTACTGGTTTTGCTACATGCATGCAGTGGTTGGTCTTCATATGGTAATGGAGTGATGATGAGGGCCTGATTTGCTTGAAAAACCTGGTGTGTGTGGGAACCACATAGACAGATCTAGAGGGCTATCTTTCTTCTCCACAACCCCTGAATAGCACTGAAAAGGAGGTCAAGGCTTGAGGGACTGCATTGCAGAGAAAGGACTGGTTTCCTTGTGTTGGGTGTGTGTGTGGGTGTTCTAGAAGTCAGGCTAGTTCTAGTGTAGTTGTCCTTAGCTCTTCAATGAGATCACTAGCTTAGCATTTATCCTTTCCCAGCTCCTGGATGGCCTGATAAACCCAACTATGTTGGCTTGGCTGATCTGATGTTCGCCTGATAAACCCAACTGAGTTGGCTTGGCTGAACTATGTATTCTTGATTTTTTGTGTATCCTTGGTTGTGTGTAAGCCTTCTAGTTCCTTATTCCTTGGGGAATCATGCCCAACTCGAGGGTGGCAGCATTGCTGAGAGATTAAAGAGCACGCTGGCCTATGGTTGGGTGGAACATTGAAGCGATGTAGCTGGTTGCGGGACAGTTCTTATAAGATAAGTATTCTTGTCTATTTTACTTCTACAGTTATGTTACTTTTAATGATCTATGATGAACATGTATATGAATGAATGTTGTTTTGCTTCTGCTGAATATATGTATGATTATGCATCTTAGTAATTTTGATGTTTTAAGCATTTACTTCAGATATTATATGTATGTACATGTTCACGGGGCTAGATGCATGGATGTTTGGTGTTTAGTAGTGTCCTCTTCACCGTTCGGAGGGTTGGGGACGTTACACCAATGAATTTTACACCTGTAAACTTAATAATCATCCAAGATTCTTACATATATATTCCTTGTGAATATGAGCACTGTTAGGGTTTCTACGTAGCAGGATTTTAATTAACCAAATCAATTGGTTTTCTAGGAGCTAACAAATCTAGTTTCTACCTCTCAACATCTAGAATGGGAGAATCATAATTTGATTCCTTCATCACAAAGAATCATACTCCTCGATGTCTAAAACATATATGAATATAACTAGCATAAATGAATTACCTTCAAGATTCTTTACTTCTCTCAGAATAGTATTAGGGATTCTATTTTGACTTCTTCCTAAGAAATATAGGAATCTCATGATCTGCTCTTTTTCAGGATTAGCCATCCTAATGACTCCATGTAATTCTCTTCTTGTATGTTAGGGCATATGCTTTTCCCTACAAGAAAAAATATTCAAATGATTAATCGCATTACATAACCAATATATGTAATCACATGAAAAATTTCAATATAGTAGCAATGGTTCACACAGTTATGTACATAGACTAAATCAATGTTTTGACATGACCCCATTCATATTTTATAAATAAATTACGCATACCCATATTCATATCTCATGAAGCAATCATGCATGCTTTATATTCATATCTCGTGAACAATTATGCAACCCTAGAATTTTCTTAATTTAAACATAACATGAGTTTTATTATTTGCCAATAAATATAAGGATTGTAACATATGCTTTTAATCATTCTATACTATAACATTATTCCTAATCCTAGGAATACATTCAAAAAACCTTTAAATATGATTTTATAAAAGCATAAGATAATCAAACAATCATGCATTTATCTTTCAGGAGTTTTGTTATTTTCCAATAAAAGAAAGAAATCAACATATATGCTCAAGATGTTTATATCATAACAAAATTTCCAATCCCATGAATATGGATCTCTATATGACTGTAATGAAACACATTCAAAAGATTATATATGTAAGAAGAATATAATAAACAAAATACAAGTGCTTATATTTTATTGTTTTACATGCTCCCTCTTTATATCTCCTTCCTTGTGGAGATTATTGGAGTCCCTCAGTCTTGGTCTCCTTACATATTTGAGTGGATGCAAGAGGTAGAGAATATGTGCATGGATAAATTGGATTACATTCAACCTTAAGAAAATTTTCTTCTTGTGGACAAACTTCTTCCAATGATCATCATCCTCTTCTTCTAGAAAAACTTCTTCTGGAAAAACCTCTCTTGATGATCATCATACTTTTCTTTGGATGAGTTATTAACTGTAAGAGGCTCTCATTAAACACAATATCAATTGAAGAATAATAATTTCCAGTCCACAAATCCCAATATTTTTCAATCAATTCATCCATATTGGAAAGACGCCCATAACACGAATTCTGAAAAATTCATATTTAAATACATGACCGTATCTCCCAAACAGTTGTGAAGTTTTTAAATTCTCTTCATGGTAATCTAAGCCAACCCATATTGGAAGTGGGTTTTCAAAGGTTTTGGCATATTCCTCATGAATTGATCAGAATTGCTACATGAAATTTGTCTTCTGGAAAGTGACGAGAATGGTGCATACTGACATGCTCTTGTATTCATCTTGCATTGGATGAAGGCATCTCAATAATTGTGAATACATATATATCCTCCAATATGTCCAATACCATTTTCTTCCATGTGTTGAAGTTGGAATTTCCCTCAAGATTGTCTTCCAGTCAAATGGAGACCAATGTCATGGATGCAATCTTTTGCTCAACTCTTCAATATATACATAGGATTTAGATTTATGCACAAAACTAAGCTCCTTCATGCCATTTGCTTTGATACCATGTTGATGTTTGAGTAAAATCAAAGATGATTGAACTTTAAAACTTGTATCAATCAATTTCAGCACATGTTAATCTCATAATTTATCCACATATGAATATACCAGTCACTTGTGAATCTTGTAAATATATCAGCCACATGAAAATATCACAAATATATCAGCCACATAAATCGCCTCCATAAATCATCCATATAAATCAATAAACCATGAGATACAAGATATACCCTCGGAAAACCGTCCAAACACAGAGGACGAAACTTTGAGTATGATAGATAGATTTGTAGAGAATGGTTTATAACACATAAGTAGATTTACCGATAAGAGATATCACCACAACAGTAGAGAAGAGAGATCCAATGTAACCCTACAAAAACAATTGTATGCAATTGTATTGAACTGGCCATATGCCTACAATATTTATAACAAGCCAACAACCCTAACATGAAGAAGGTATCATATAGGAGGCTCAATAAACATACTCAGAGCACCCCATAGTGCATTCACAAGGAGGAGCTAACTAGAACTCCCTACATGCAAACATTACCACCCTTCCTTTCCTTAATTATTTTTAATTGAATGTTCATTGTTTTAAACTGAAAGTGAACTAACTTGAACTATATGCTAACTATCTTGAACTGAATGTTAACTTAGTTGAACTGAATATTAATTATCTTGAAATCAATCTTTAACTGACTTTTGATCACTTGATTAACAAGCTAACTTAAGTTTTATCGGTGCTTCACTCTTAGTGCCATCCATGCACAATTTCTATTATTAACTTTTGCATGGATATCTTTAGTTAACTAATGCATGCTGATTGATGAACATTAATCTCTTATTTACTTAATTGATTACATTCATTAATAGTTCAATTGTTGGTTTGACTAAGGCACTAATTGATGCATTCATATTTAACTGGAGCTTTATAACTTGAGTTCACTTATACATTTGCATGGGAAATTCAAATTATTTTTCTTTATGTTTTACCTCATTATCATTAAATAATTAATGCATGGTCTATATGTGTATTTTTTATCCATCTTATTATATCATACCAAGAAGAATTATTCCATACATACTAATGATCATATATATTACCCCGATCGATATAGTCATATGCTAAAGTAATTCACTTTAGGGGTAGCTAAGCCCTAAAGGAGACTTATAGCACTTAGTGACCATGACTAGCAATATATCACATAGTATAACCACCTCAACAAATGGATTTCCATAGTCTTGATACAACAGAATAATTCTATCTTGATATAACACAAGATCATCTCTATAATTAGATATCCACTCTCATAAGGTACCATCTATGAGAATCATTGACTTGATACAACACAATTCCACACTATTTAATTTAGATAAGCTTAGGATCCTTAGGCCTGAATGAATTCACTGCGAAAGAAGGTTGAAGGAGAGAACAAGTAATTTAGTAAACGTCGAGCATAGTCTTCTACATTTGAACACAGTTCCAGATCACAAAATTCATAGTGAAATTGAACAACCAAGAAGACAAAATTGGTCATCATAACATTACATACAATATCATTAACCTCTGTGTAATATAATGATTATACAATAGGGAGAATTCAAATCCACTGAGGTATGATTCAAATTCACCAACTTCAACTGAATCCAATGTTAATTCAATGTGAGAAGATCACCACTGAGAGCTCACTAATCCAACTTAGGACAACTAAATCAGTTCACAGTTAGTTAATTGAGCAAGGTAGGTAGGTAAATGCGCCTAAGCTTTTTGAATCAGGGAAAAGTGGTGGTAGATTATCTGGAAATGAACTAATCAATGCCCATATGAGGATAACTCAACATATACTAGGGTGAATTGATGGTCAGACTCTGATGACTTAGTGTGTGTTCCTCAATTATAGGGATTACACTCTAGAGATCGTAAATGCATGAAAACTAGTGCATCAAGTGTTATATGGGCCCCATATGAGTTCCCCGTGGCATTAGTGAGTTGGAAACATACTATAATATAGGAAAATACAATTATTTGTTAGAAAAACAGGACCGCAAAGCAATAACAATTATATAGTTAAATCATTAAACAAGATGCAAAAAACATTAAACAAATTACAAGAGAGACACAGATATAACATGGTTCACCCCAAATCTGGGCTACGTCCACACAAAAATTGCCAGTCCTTTATAATATATCATCCAGCAAGATGAAGAGATACAACCTCCGGCAACCCTACTGCACTTTCTCTTCATGCTCTCACAGTCTCTCTCACACATTCACAGATATTGTTTACAATGCTACAATACAATACAAAACCATATTACAATGCTTTTATTTATAGGGTAAATATCACAGGTCCACAAAACTATTCTCCAATACACATCTTGAGATGAGTGTACAGTACGGTTGATTAATAACATCTCTGGATCTCGAAGATTAGGCTCCACAACCAACAATCTCCCACTTGGATACTTATCACAAGAACTCCACCACTGCTGCATTTTGCTAGACTATGCTCTAGACCTTGGACTTGGAAAATTTCTCATTTTTAGGTTCATGTTTGAATTCCAATAGAAACAAGGTCGAAACTCAGTTTGACTTTGGTTACTTCCTTCGTTGACATGTCTGAAGGACTCTGGCTAGTATGTATCTTTTCCAATTTTAATAGTTCTTCATGTAGAAAGTATCTTATGAATTGGTACTTGAGTTATATATGTTTAGTATTCAAATGAAAGGTTGATTTCTTTGCAAGATGAATGACACTCTGGCTACCGATGTACAACCTTGCATTCTCCTTATTCTTAGCCAATTCCTCCATCAACCTATCCAACCAAATCATCTCTTTACTAGCCTTTGTAGCAGCAACATACTCTACTTTCATTGTTGAATGTGAAACAACCTGTTGTAATTTCAAAATACAACTTATTGTTGTTCCGCCCACAGTAAAGAAATACCCTGTCGTACTCCTCCTGTTGTCTTTATGACCTGCCATATCTACATCAATGTATCCCTGTGGAACAGTGTCTGAACCTCCAAAACATAATGCATGAGAAGTGGTACCTCTCAAATACCTGAGAATCCACTGTACTGCTTTCCAATTCTCTTTACCTGGATTGTTCATATACCCACTCACAAATCCCACTACATGTGAAATATATGGTCCTATGCACACAATGGAATAGATCAAGCTTCCAACCGTTGATGAATAGGGAACATTGGGCATGTAGTCTATCTCTTCCTGTGTATTTGGAAACGTCTCCTTACTTAGCTTGAAATTCCTGGGAAAAATTGTACTAACTGGTTTTGTATTTCGCATTCTAAACTAGCCCAACACCTTTTCTATGTACTCACCTTGAGACAATGTCAATTTGTGATTCTTCCTATCTCTTGTTATTCTCATACCAAGGAGTTGATTTGTAGAACCCAAATCCTTCATCGCAAATTATCTATCTAGTTTTATTTTGAGAACATTTATATCTTTCATGTTAGACCCTGCAACATGAATTTCATCCACATAGAATAACAAGATAATATATCTTCCATTATCTAGCTTCTTGAAATAAACACAATGTTCATAACCTTGTTCTGTCATAAACTTATCAAATTTTAAATACCACTTCCTTGGAACTTGCTTCATGCTATACAACCTCTTCTTCAACATGCAAAACAAATTATCCTTCCCTTTGATCTCATACCCCTGTGGCTACTGCATATAAATCTCTTCGTCCAAATCCCCAAGGAGAAAGGTTGTTTTTACATCTAATTGTTCAAGATGCAAATATTCTACCACCACTAGACTTAAAATATTTCTAATTGAAGTCATTTTAACAATAGTAGAAAATATTTCATTAAAGTCTATACCTTTATTTTGTGAAAACCCATTTACAACAAGTCTAGCCTTGTACCGCTTGTTACCTCCATCTTCTTCCTTCAACTTGTAAACCCATTTATTATGCAATTCCATTTTTCTTGCAGGAAACTTAACCAAATCCCAAGTCTGGTTTCTTACCAATGAGTCCATCTCCTTGCTCATTCCTTGCTCCCACTTCTTTCTAGTTTCTACCTGCATTGCTTCTTCATAACATTTAGGTTCACAAGAATCCGTCATCAATAAATAATGCAGTGAAGGAGAGAATCATTCAGGGGGTTGTTGGAAGGAAACAACCCTCACAATTTTATTCTTGTTTGTTTAATAAAATTGATCAGTTCTCTTCTATAACTAATTATTAAAATTATTAAAGAGTTTCTTCAGAATCTTTGATTTTGAAGGTACTCTCAATCAAGGAAGAGTTAACGATCATACTGGAAGTTTAGGAAGCATTTTCAAATTTGAGTATTTTAGCAGCTGTTCATATCTGAATTTTATATATAATCAATTCTCATTATCATTAAATGTGTGATTATATATTTTTTAAGATATTTGATTACAGCTTGTTAAATCTATCCTTTGATCAAATCTCATTTTCCTTTTGATTTCTTTTTCAAAGTTTATTTTTTGAAGTTATAATGTTGATAAGATATTTTGGTTTATTTTTGGTTTGTATATTTATAAAATAGGGTTAATAATATAGCTTTATTATATATTAAAATATTATGACCACAAACATTTTAGAAACATTTCAAATAATATAAATTTGAATCTACACATTTTGTAAATAAATAAAATTGAAAAGTTAGGTTGAAAATGAATAATGTGAATCCCATATTTCGAATTGACATTTGGTCACTATCCTAGCCTGGTGATGAGAAACAAAATAGCATAATTGGACACATGTAAGTTAATGTACAAATCATGTCATTTCAAACTAATTCCTAAATCTTTGAAAATCAATAGACACGTACAAGGATAGCATTTCATTATCTCAATCATTATGATTTTAACCTTAGTAATTTTCATTTGAAAAAAACCCTTGAATTGAATTATGGTATGGTTGTAGAAAGGTTGACTATTGCATAATGGTCTGGTTATCTTGGTGATTGCATTTCTGTTTAGGAAGTAGCATGAATTTGGCACTTGTTTTTGTCATTCGAAACTATGGTTGATGGGATTATGTTTAGGGTTTTAATTCTTGTTACAAATGAACTGAGCTGTGGTTTGATGTTCCACACAATGTCATTCACATGGACTCCAATACCATTTATATTCACACAGCCTTTTATTCCAAACCCTATTTAAATTTATTGTACCATGAAGATGGCACCTCTTAATCGTTTTGAGATATCAGGTTTTGAATTGGTAGAATCTAACCCAAAAGCAGCTACACTGTTTGAAAAAATAGGCATGGGTTCATTTTTTAAATTTTTTAGTGGCGATCATGTAGAAATAACCAGATGATTTGCCATGCCTTTAAAGAATGATGTAGCTCAAATTGGGAATTTTTAATTAGTTTTAAATGAAGATATGATTGCTAAAGCTACCAAGCTTCCCCAAACTGGTGAATGTTGGTTTAAGGGAGAAAGGGTCAATAAGAAAAAATGTTAATTATTCCTTTTACTATTACCAGAGGGTTCAGATCTCAAAATCGCGTTTATGTTAAGTTTTTGAGACCACAGTGGAGAGCCTGCTTCAATATTTTAATCAGGTATATTTCATGTGATGGACGCTATTCTCATGCTCATTATTACCATTTACGGTTGTTGATGGCTTTGACGGGTTGCAGACTCGATCTGCCTTTATTTTTCTTTTAAAGTTTGAAAAGAATGGCAGATACTGTACAAAACACTATAGGAGATGTAAAAAGAAATTTATTTCATCATGGTATCCTTAAAATTTTGTTTCAGCACCCCTTAAGTCTTTTTGGTCAATCTTGGGACAAATTTTTAGATGAAAATGGTGTTGAGTTAACTCAGTATTTGCTGACTCGGCATTCCAAAATCCATACAAAACGTAAAGGTCATGTTATGTTTGGGGTCAGGTCTGAGCCAAGAAGTTTTGAATCACCTGGATTGGATGCACCTGTAGGGAATAGTATAGAACATATAGTTGCAGTAGAACCTCTTCCTTTAATTGTTGAAACCCTTGTAGTTTCAACTTCACTTGGAGAACTTCATACTGTACCTGTAGATGAAGGAAAATAGTTGAAGAGGATAAACAAAGAAAAATCGAAATCCAATTTCAAGTGAGACTTGTCAAATATCCCTATTGCAAAATTAAGTTCTCGTAGAATTACCAGGAGTATGATATATTCTTCTTCAATAACAACTCTGCAGGTCCAATACTTTTCATTAATCGAAATTCTGAGTGAAGAAGAAGATTATCATTCGATGGATTTATCTTCACAGGAGCATGAGGATATCTTCACAGGAGCATGAGGATAAAATTGATAATCCTATAGCATCTTCGAATGATAGTTTTGATGGAAGTCGGTCACCTTTTTTGTAAAAGGATACAGAGATCAAAAGAGAGTCTTCATTTACTGATGATTCTTAATCAAAGAAACCGCTAAGAAGCATAATGAAGACCATGAAGTTAAAACAGAAAATTGTTCAATTGAACAATAAATTGGAAAGGTCTGAATCAAATTCAATTGGTTTGAAATATGGAGTACAAAACTTGAGAAGTGAGTTACTAGCCTGGGTGAATCGATGGCAGGATTTAAAAGTGAAGAAAGATAAGTTGAAATATTTGAGGAGAATGTTGATTTCTGCTTACAGAATGTTTTTGAAGCATGAAAAGAAATATAAAATTGATAATGTAAATTTAAATGCTAAATTATCAGAGACAAGAAGAACAATTAAATCAAAGATTTCAATTTGAAAATAGTCTGTTTCATTTTTGGCTAAAACTCAGGATATCAAATAGGTATGTGCAAAATGTGATTAGAAACCTACAAAATCCAAGATAATGTAGGTTTGATTTTAATTTGGTTATATTTTTGTTACATTCCATGTTATCATTTTTAATGAACATTAATAGATTTGCAACTCATTTTCTAGGTATACATCTTTGAAGCTGCTTTATCGGAGAAGAATGATATTTGCGTTGATAGCTAGCATACATTATGGATAGTCATGTTTTTTTTGCTTCATTGGATGCTCATATTTTCCAGGTGCTTCTTTTGGTTTCAATTGATTCATATCATCAATAGAATGAATATAGGGATGGCCATGAGTTATCTTAACAACTGTTAAGAAACTATTTTTACTATTTTTGTAAATAAATCCTAACATAACTCAAAGAAAGTCGTTCTTTTTATGTATATAAGTTCCAAACAATTTATGGAATAGGGATGGGAGTATTGAGAAACTACTTGTTGAAATTCAATATTTTTCTGGTTGCAATTGATCTGTTGGAGTTTTCTTCATGGATGTTGTCAGACTAGTATTTCAAAGACTTGTATCACTCTTTGTTTTTCAGTTTTTTGGAAAATTTAATATATATTTAAATAGATAATTTTCATCTTAAAATCGTTGTGCATACATACTTGGTTATTTTTGCGTTAATGCTATTTGAATTACTCTTATCACACAATTTTAGTGTTTGATATAGATACTATTGTAATCATTTCATTTTAACACTTGTTGATGATCTTGATTAAGTAGTATTATATTTCATAACTTGTTATCAATTACATCTATATTTTCGTATGGTGATTTGATTAATAAGTGATTCAAATTTATATTCATACATCTAGTGTTGAACATTAATTATTCATTGACAGTTACATTACAGAATAGATAAATGGTTTCTCATTTTATTTTTCTGTTTTTGTAAATTTGATTGAACAGAGTGATTTTGATGATAATAATTCTGATAATTTTCTATCTAGAATTATATCTTTTATTTCCCTTTGTTATCTCTAATTGTTAATTAATAGTTAATATAATCAGTTAATTTTCTCTTAGAAGAGATAGGAGATTAGTTTAGTTTTAATTCATAGTTTTAGCTTAGATTTTCGGTTTAGGTTTACTTTTAGCAAGTGTTAGTTAGATTTTAGTCATATTAGTTATTTAACATCTGAAACTATTTCTTAAGTTAGATATCCAAAAAAAACAAAACAAGAGACTTTCCATAAGAAAGAAAAGTTAGGATAACTTAGACTTAGAAACTGACATTAGGAATTAGGTTAACATTAGATTAATATAGGAAATATTTTGTTGAGTTTTAAAAATCATATTCTCCTCAAGAGAATAAAACTTAGCTTGTAGAAGGAGACCATAACCTATGAAATCAAGTTAACTTAAACATACCAGGAACTATATTAAGTAACTTGTGTGGGCTTGATTTCCTCTGTTGGCCTAGGTCATAAAATCAGGCCAACAAATGGCGCTAGAAGGAGGGCATGACAATGATTAATGGTTGATAAATTAAAGATAAACCTTCAACCAGTCAACAACCTCCATTAAAACCTAAAAGTAGCAGTTCACCATTCATAGACACTATTAGCAACATTCTCGAATGAGATCGTAATACATCTCCTTTTACTCCTGAACATAGTACTCATACTTTAGAAGAGTCATGCTGCATTCTTGCTAGATCTTATTCTCATCATCTTGGTCTAACACCAATAGATTATGGTTTACCAAGAAAACAATGACATAATCCTCAATTGACTACAATTGATCAAGGTTCAGCAAAAGCTGATATTTCACAGTTAAGGACTCCAATTCATCAAGTCAGAAGTCTTCATAGGGAAACGACTAGAATAAATACTGTTAGAAGTTTTGACTTATGTATATGGTTTTGGTGAACTACCCTCTTTTCCGGAATCACCACCTCATAGTCCAAGGTCATTTAATCAAGAGAGTTCTTCAGATTCTGAAGAAGATCCTATGGCTAGAAACATACCTGCAGGAGGAGGAGGTAATCCTACTAATCCACCAAACCCACCACTTCCATGGCTAAGAACAACCATTGTTGTTGTACCTGTTGTACAACATCCATTTCCAAAACATACAGACAAACTTCTTCCAAATTTTAATCCGAATAATAAAGAGCCAGCTGAGGTACATGTAGATAAATTCATTTTAGTTTTCCAGACCATGAACATTCAACACGAGGATGTAGTCTGTCATTTGTTCCCGTTAAACTTTGAAGGGAGAGCATGTACTTCTTGTTATTTCAAGGTTCAATCACAAACTAGACTGATTTCAATAAATATTTCCTAGGCAAGTTCTAGGAAGACAAAACACCCATTGCTTTAGCTCTTAAATTATCTCAAATTAAAATGGAAACTAAAGAGAGAATGAACTACTTTAATCAGAGATTCCTTACTTTAAAGAACAAAATTATTGTTTCCTCTCAACCACCCAAGGATAAAACTATAGAAAATTATACTTCATCCTTACCAAAATACATAGGGATGTTTGTGAAATGAGATCGAAAGACAACACTTGTTGAAACTTTTGAATATGCTATTAAAGTTGAGAAGGATTCTATGTCATATGAGCTTGAAAGAAGTGGAAAGTTGATTCCTTTCCTTGTAATAAAGTTGAAAGATGTAGTTTAGATAAAGATAAGGAATTTCACGTAGAACAACTGCAAAATGATATTTGGGCATTGACTAATGAAGTGGTAGGATTAAAGAAAACTAATTCAGAAGCTTATTCTTCTAGGGGGTATTTTAGAAATCAATTTAGACAAAATGCAACTGCTAATAATAAATCAAGTTCACTTCCTAACATATCAATCAATGAAGAGATTTTTAACACTATTCGAGCAGTCTTTTCTTTATCAGAAACACCTTCAAATCAAGAAACTATAGATCATGAAGAAGAAGAACAATCTCAAAATGAAGAAGAATTTCAACAACCACAACAATTAAATGGTCATTTTTGGGATAGTCTAGTAAAATATTATGAAAGTAGAAATCCTCCTTCAGGACAACATGCCTATAACACTTAGAGTAGAACATCTACAAATACTCCTAGAGCATCATCAAGTTCTACCCCAAGTAAGGAGAATCATAATTCTCAGCCTATTAAAAAAATTCAACATGTGAGGAATTCTCAGCCTATCAAGAGTTCTCCAAAGTTAGATCTACAGTATGCCATAATTGAAGATCTGAAAAATTTGCATGCAAACATTAGTATGTACGATATTCTTCAAATATATCCCTTGCCCAATGGTCCCATTATAACTCCTACCATGAGTTCGATAGTTCCTATTGTTCAACAAAATGCAGCTGCTAATAATTCAAACAGTTATTTAGTACTTAATGATAAAGGAAAATCAGCATCTAATAAATCCTCACTAATAGGGAAGAACTCAAAATATATAACTCCTCCATTTCTCCCTACCTTCAAAATATTTAATAGAAACGTCCATAACTGTATGGTCGATTCTAGAGTGTCTACTAATGTGATGCCTTTATCTATTTTGCGAAGGATAAATGGAAAGCATATTCCATCAAACTCACAGATTACTCAACTTGATAGAAAAAATGTGAGGATTTTGGGAGAAATAAAGGATGTTCTAATTAGGCTTGTCAGTAACCCTTCAATTTTCCAAATCATACATATAGTGGTTGCAGACATCCCTGATGCATATGGGATGTTTCTGAGCAGGGATTTGTCTCAACAATTGACTAGATTTTTCCCCACAGATTGGTCAACCTTATGGTTTCCCAAAATGGAAAATCCAATCAAATCAAGATAGGCAGGGAAAGATATTTGAAACACAGTAATAGAATTGCATGATCCAAATGAACCAGTTCTATTTTCATATTCTATAATAGGAAATTATATGTATGGACTTGGTTTTGGAAACTTCAAATCTAAAAATTCTTCGTTTTCTGATAATAAATAGCAATATGAAATTCTAAATCTTACCGTTGTTCAACATGATTTTTCATTTAAGGATACTGTAAATAATGTAGATAACTATGATTATGTACATATTTTTGAAAGTAAGGTAGTTGTAGATAGTTCTACTTGGACATTGTACTTTGACGAATCGAAATCTAAAGAAGGATCAGGAGCTAGCTTCCTTTAATTGAGCCAAAAGGAAAAAAAAACTTGTATAGCATGTAGGCTTGAATTTAATTGTACAAATAATAGTGTAGAATATGAGGCACTAATTCAAGGTCTAAATAAAGCAATTGATTTGGATATCAAAGTATTGTTTGCATATGGTGATTCTGAAATCATCGTTAGATAGGTACGAAATTCAATACACTGCATTTCAGAACATTCACAAAACTATCAACGAGAGTTATGGAATCTAATTTTGTATTTTTATGCATTCAATGTAATTTCAATTCCTATATTCCAGAATCAAGAGGCAGGCTTACTAGAAAAAGTTGCGTCAAAATTAATTCCATCCCAGAATCTTACATTTGATTTCTTTTCAATTGAATTAATTTTTAGACCTTCTATACTAGATAATATTTTTAATTGGCATGTTTTTGATAATGATTTTCATATTTTAAATTTTCTAACGAATGAGGACACTTTCAAATATTCATCCATTGACAAAGTTACCCATGATGAAAATTTATGGAACTTTACAGTAATACATGATTTTTGTTCAATTGAACAGGATTTTGAGAAGGTAAAACCAATTCCTTACTCAATTGTAAGATTAGATAAATTTTACAATTTTCAAGAAAAATTTAAATCTGTTCCTAATTGCAAAACTAATAGTTCAAAAATGAAATATGAAACTGTAATTCTAGGAACACAATATAATCACCAAACTGTAAATTTAGGAATAGATTGCACCCCTGCAGAAAAACCAGCATTCATCAAATTATTTAAAGAATTCAAATATGTGTTTGCATGGACATATGATGCTTTAAAAAAAAGTAATCCACAGTTTATGCAACACATTATCCCTATGAAAGAAGCATCAAAACCTTTTCAACAAAAACTTAGAAAATTTTACCTGACTCTGGAACCAACAATCAAGAAAGTGTTAAACACAATTTTAGCTTCTAAGATTATCTTTCCTATCATACCTACTTAGTGGGTAGCTAATTTGGTTCCCTTTAGGAAGAAAAATGGTGAAATTTGATTATGTATTGATTTCTAGAATTTAAACAAATCTTCTAAGAAAATACAATTACCTAGTTCCTCCCATGGAACAGATCCTTTAGAAAGTATCTAGGTTTGAGATTCTATCACTTCTTGATGATTTCTCAGGATATAAGAAAATTTTGGTTTCCCTAGACGATCAACTTAAAACAATGTTCAGAACCCCATGGGGAACATATGCTTACCGAAAGATGCCCTTTGGGTTAATCTGTTAGATTTTTATCATTTAAGCAATATGATCTAGGAACTTATCTAAGAGAATAACATGCACAGCAAAAATCATAAGAGACAAGAGACACAAACAATTTTACTTAGGGAAACCATAAAGGAGAAAACCCCGCAACTTCCTTAGATATAGAATGAGCAACAATGGAAGTAGTAAAAGCCAAAGATAGAAAATATGATCTCCATAGTTTTTCTTTCTCTCTCACTTGAGAGAGCTTCTACTCTCTCACTCATGCACCCCAGTGAGTGAGTCTGTTTGTGATAAATAGACAGGCTCACTCTCTATTTATATTCTTTCGTTCACTTAATGTCCACTCCAACAAGTCGATCTCACTTAACAATTACTTTCCAGTGCTAGCATTTCTAGGAGATTCTAATAACCCTAGTGCCCCACAACTATGGGGACTTTTCCCTTCGATCAACAAGGAGGGTTAACCTTAACTCAATTGTGGGGACTATTGCCCCGACTTACAATGGAGGGTTAACCTTAATGAATTTACATGACTTGTTTACATTATTGAATCTCCTGATCGGAACATTGTGGAATGACATGACTCAATTACATTACAGATACTTCCCAGAATAAACATCGGGGTACAATACATAAGATATACAAGTGAATACATTCTGAAGTTAAAAATACATCAACACTCCCTCTTAACTAGGAAGGTATTTTCTTGACACAATTTATCAGCACAAGTATTCTTCTCTGTTTCATCTGGATCATCATTAATTCATCTTCATCTTCAAGTCATCTTCATCTTCAAGTCATCTTCATCATCAAGTCATCTTCATCGTCAAGTCATATTCATCAAGTTTGGATCATCACTTGATCGGGAGCATCATCAAGTCTGGATCATCACTTGATCTGGAGTATTGTTAGATCATCATCAAGTTTGTATCATCACTTTATATGGATCATCATAAAATATGGATCATCATTGGATCAACATAATCATCACTACTTTCTCTCTCTCCATCAAATGGTGCTATCTCTTCATTCTTCTCATCACATGAAGTTCTATAGAGCCAACCCTTTTTCATGTTGGTTGTAGGCCTAGACTCCAGGTAGGTCTTCATCTTCTTCAGCACTTATATCTGACCATGAGAGGAACAAATCCTAGAACAATGTTAGAATGACCCTCCCAACACTTACATCTTTCATTCTCAAATATTGGCTCACGGCTCACGGCTAAGTGTCAGTCCCAGACTAAAACAAATTCCTGGTAACTGACCAGGTGCCTCCATTCTCCCAGAGGATGGCTTCTCAGGACTAAGCTAAGCTTCAGTATCAAACTGAATCAATTTCCTGGTAATTGACCAGGTGCCTCCATTCTCCCAGAAAATGGATTCTCAGCACTAAGCTGAGCTTTAGTCCTGGACTAAATCAAATTTCCTGGTAACTAACCAAGTGCATCCATTCTCCCAGCGAATGGCTTCTTAGCACTAAGCTATGCTTCAGTCCCAGACTGAATCAAATTTCCTAGTAATTTACCAGGTGCCTCCATTCTACCAGAGAATGGCTTCTCAGTACTAAGCTAATATTTAGTCCCATACTGAATCAATTTCCTGGTAACTGACCAGGTGCCTCCATTCTCCCAAAGAATGGCTTCTCAGCACTAAGCTGAGATTCAGTCCTAGACTGAAACAATTTCCTAGTAACTGACTAGGTGCCTTCATTCTCCCATAGAATGGCCTTCAACACTTATATCTGACCCTAGTCAGAAAGGCCTAGCACTTATATCCATCCATGGGAGGCCCAGCCTGCCACCATGTCGAAAAGGCTCAGCACTTATATCTGATCATGTGGGAACACATCCCTTAATCACATCAGAATGGCTCTGCACTTATATCTGATCATGTGAGAACAAATCCCACAATCACATCAGAAGGGATCTGCACTGATCATGTGGGAACACATCCCACAATCACATCAAAGTGTTTCTGCACTTACATCTGACCATGTGAATCTCATCCTTCCACCATGTTAGAAATTCCAACAGACACATGAATTCCCTTTGGAGGGAACCTCGATCTAGAGAACACCAAGCTTCTCCCTGAAGTACTCAAACTTCACTCTGGCCATTTATAGCATAGAATCACATCAGGGATGATTACATCCAAGGATATCCTATGAGATTTTCCAGGACTGATTACATCCGAGGACAACCTACATGCCTATTTACATATGAGAAACCTACTAGCTTCGCCAAGATTTATGCTAAGACAACTTGTCTCATCAACTATGGTAGAAATCCTTCTTTCAAGAGATATCAATCTGGATCACATACTGGAGTTTTGCTGCTCCTCTCTCCATACAAGACTCCTTCCTGCTAAACCAAGAGATCACACCAGATCGCATACTGAAGTAGCACCTTGAAGTGCTCTTCCTATCAATGGCACTGCTTTCCCAATATGAATCCACATAACCCTCCAAGTTAATCTTTTGATTTGTATCATACTTGATTCCATACTCAATTGTACCCTTCAGGTACCTCACTGCATGCTTTGCAACCATCAGGTGAACATGTCACAATTTGTTCACAACAAAGAAAATATTTGGTCTTGTATTCGTCAGGTACATCAAGGAACAAATCATCTGACGATACATCGTGGCATCAACCATCTCTGACGAAGCAACACTCAATATCTTCAAGTTCGATGCCATAGGTGTGGTCATGGCCTTGCAGTCCATCATCCTGAACCTCTTCAGGATCTCTACTTCATAGTTCCCTTTTCCTATAGAGATTCCATCTGCATTCTACCACACCTCCATGCTTAGAAAGTAGTGCATCATATCCAAGTTCTTCATCTCGAACTTGAAAGCAAGTCTAATTCTTGCAACTTTAATGAGTTCCTCTTTTCTGTCAGGAACAAGTCATCGACATATAATAGGAGAATTACTGGTGTTCCACCTTCAACCTTAAAGAAAAGGTTGGAATCCTCTTTACTCTCAGTAAAGCCTAGAGTCATCAGTAAGCTATCCATCCTATCGTACCATTTCAAACCTCAAGATCTTCTATAGTCACTCCCTCTGAAGCGAAGCATCATTCTTCCTCTGCCTTTCATACTTTATGCATTGAAACATTTTGTACTGGAGTGAGAAGTAGCTTCCTATGCTACTAATATTCTATGTATCCATCTAGGGTCACTGGATACCAAGATCCTTTATCTTGAAAACGTTCTTCTCGCACCCATGGGATTTCATCTTCAACCTTGTAGCAAAGGTTAAGATCTTCATCGCTCTAGGTGATCTTCAAGCTCCTCATGTATGTGTTATCCCATGGGTGTCTTCTAAGCTCATACAAGGCCTTCTTTAATTTTCACACATGAGTCTACCTCTCATGTGTCTTAACTTCTGGTGGCTGCAAATGTCTCTTCGTAGTCTATGCCTTCTTTCTGTGAGAATCCTCGTGCTACGAATCCTGCCTTGTATCCCATGATGTTTCCATCTACTGCATGATGGAACTATGAACTTCCCTTCAAGTCTTGATACTGCATCCTAGACATCATTCTTCATTTTGGATTATTAGAGTGAATCTTGAACTGTCATCACTTGTTCTTCGTAACAAGTCTCATCCTTCTTTTCTTGTAGGCGATTGTAGGCAATCTTTCCTACAAGTCAAATGCACCAGTTGTATGATTAGAAACATTTCATAATGCATATTCATAATTGTAAATTCTTATGCATAAAGATATAATTATGCAACTATTTTAGCCAATACAACATTCATCCATATCTCACAGAAAATTTCTAGATGCCTTCCATCTCTACCAGGACAACATTGAGATTGTGCACTAATCCAATATGTCAGCAAAGAGGTTTCATTCTAGATAATTAACAATGGATATTTCTATAGCACCATGAGCTACTTACCCATCACATGCATATTAGTAGTATATTGTCATTAATGCAAACATTCTATCATGCATAACACATCAACTGAAAATAAACAAGTGCATAACAAAACAATATCATGAAATGACAATTGAATACTTATCTTTATTTGTTTCGTGGGTAAACTCCTTGTTTCAGCTTCATCATCTTCTTCATTCATAACAACATCATTTCTTATCCAAATCCTCAAGATGGATAGGAGGCTCTTCAAGAATTGAGTTCTTCATATTCCTCATCGCTTGAGGTATCTTCTTTGATTCGTGAAATATTGATCTTTAGTTGCTCCCATCTTCTTTTCTATTATTATGAGTCGAGCTTCTTGTGTGTGCTCTTCTCAGAGTCTACTAAAATTAATCACTTCCTTCTGGAACACATTCCTTGAATGAATGAATCCCATGATCCTGGGAGTCCATTCAAGGTGGTTATCACAACTTTTGCATTCTCCACTTCTTCTTCTACCGCATCAAGTTGTTCTTTGAATTGAGAGACCCTTGTAAATTATGACTATATGGTCTCTGCATTCTGTATCTTCACATTCTTCAACTGTTTTCTCAAAGCCATCTTCTGATTTATGTTCTTCCCTTCAAATAGCTTGGTTAAGGAATAAAACATCTCTTTCAGTGTCTTTTAGGAAGACACTTTTGGTATAAGGTGATCCGTGATTGAATCAGTAATGATATTCTTGGCCTTAACCAAGTTCTCCTTGTGTAAGGATTTTAGCCTCATCTCCCTCTAGAACTAGAACCTCTCTACTTATGTAGGTGCCCAATTCATTTCCTTCAAGAAATAGTAAGATCCTATACTTCCATGCTTGGAAGTTGTCAGCCTCACCAATATTTTCATCAAGCTAGTGTGATTAGTCATCTTGAAATGAGAACCTCAACTGTAAATAGAAAAATATTAGATCTTACTGATTTGAGGTGTCCATCCTAGTTCTAGAGCTGGCTGATCTAGGTTTTGTTAGAGAAACCCTAATTTTCAAAACTTGGAATATTTTAGATCTGATTAGATATAAATATAGACCTCTTCAGGGAAAGCTGTCCAATGTACCCCTTTTCTGAAAATAGTGGAGGGAAGCTCCCAGAACAGGAAGCTCTAGTTTACCAATTTCTTCTACAAAAATGATTGATACTGTTGCTGCGGTATCTCCAAAATTTCTGCTCCTATGTGTCTAAAATTTTGTACTAAGGTATCCTCATCGTTCCTTGTTCCAACACCACATGTTTCATCACAATTGGTTTCACCATTTGGGATTTACGAGAATTTTCCCAAGGTGACCTGTTTTAGGACTGTTCAGCATAGCAAAGTTGTATGGACTGCCAAGTGCCACTATTTCTTCTTCAGGGTCTGAAACTTTTACCATAGAAATTAATGTCCATTCTCTTTCTAGAAGATATTAATAAATTTCATTTGGACCTTTATAGCCCGTTATATAGCAAATATCCCCAGGTGTTCTATTTGGGGAGGAATCTTGGGAGAGGCTGGAACCCTAACTTGGAGGAATCATATCTCCTAGTATAGGGTATCTGAGGCTGAAAATTAGATAATGTACATCAGGAACTTATCTTCGACCTCTGAAAGTTTAGACACCTAATCCTTCTCCAATACCGAGATATAGCGAATCTACCAAAATTATCAGTTTCAGTATTATAGTGTTTTCTAGGCCTGGGGTCAAACTAGGGTTTGACTTTCTCGGAGTTTCACCCAACGAAAAATATTGACCTAGGTCTCTAAACTTATATTTTGATGAGGAGAGAAATACTATGTTGGGCTCACTCAAAAATTCCTCTTCTATAAAAATCCCTAATTTCCTGCACCAAAAACTGAAAATGCCCAGAATCAAATTCTACTTCGATAGAAAGATTTGCCCTTCAATGGAGAGTTATCCTAGCCTTCTTTTGCTGATGGATTATGGAGAGAGACCTAAAAATTAAGAAGCCATAGATTATGTAGCTACACAATGTCCTCTTCTCAGGTTAGCTCTAATACCATGTTAGATTTTTATCATTTAAGCAATATGATCTAGGATCTTATTTGAGAGAATAACATGCACAACAAAAATCACAAGAGATAAGAGACACAAAGAATTTTCCTTGAGGAAACCATAAAGGAGAAAACCCCACAACTTTCTCAGAGATAGAATGAGCACCAATGGAAGCAGTAAAACTCAAAGACAGAAAATATGATCTCCATAGTTGTTCTCTCTCTCACACTTGAGAGAGCTTCTCCTCTCTCACTTATGCACCCCAATGAGTGAGTGTGTGTGTGATAAATAGAGAGGCCCACTCTCTATTTATATTCTTTTGTTCACTTAATTTCCACTCCAACAAGTCGGTCTCACTTAACAATTACTTACTAGGGCCGACATCTCTAGGATATTCTAATAACCCTAGTGCCCCACAACTGTGGGGACTTTTCCCTCCGATCAACAAGGAGGTTTAACCTTAACTCAATTGTGTGTAATATTTCCCCAACTTACAATGGAGGGTTAAACTCAATGACTTTACATGACTTGTTTACATTATTGAATCTCTCGATCAAAACATCATGGCATGACACGACTTAATTACATTATAGATACTTCCTAAAATAAACATCAGGGTACAATACATAAGAGATAGAAGTGAATACTGTAGTGAGGATTTCTCCTCACTGTAGGAGCAAGAATGGATCCCTTGTGCCTATAGGGCACAAGGGTAGGTTCCTACTCTTTGAAAACAAGAAAAAACAAAATGGAAATAGCATAAACAGACCAACAAATTAAACTAAGCTAATCTAAACAAGAATAAACAAATGGCAACAACTGCAAACTAGATCTAATAGTAGGAGTAGAAAGAAGTAGTGGGGATGAAGCTTTGTGAACCCCTCTACAAAAAATGGGTTTTAGCCCCTTTTTGAGGGCTTTAGCTCCTAGGAGGCTATTTTGGGCTCCTTTTTTGGGTTTTTAGCCATTTTCTTCATCCTTGGGCTCTTTTGGAGGTGTGGGGGTCAAATGGAAGGTTTTATGGGGTCAAATGAGTGTTGTGAGATGGTGTCCTTGGGTGGTGTAGGCCATTGAGAGCTATGTGGGGGATTTTTGGGTTAACAAATTGCCCCTAATGTGTGAGGGAAGGATCTCAACGTATGGCTAACGAACATCATAGGATTTACTATAGAGAGGTGGTGTTTCTGGGGCTGGGGCATGGTGGCTTTTGGTTTTTGTATTAATTTGGTTCCCATCAATGGGTGAGATACAATAAATGTGTGACATGTATATGGACGAGGAAGGCATTCCCATGCTCGTGACAATTTCAAAAGAATCATTTGATCTATGCTCTAAAATACAAGAGCCGATCATATACAACTGATGTTACAATGATGGTTGCCTCTCATGTGAGGCTAAATACAATACTGATCTGGTACACTGGACCCATGGCATTCTCATGGAATGCTACATCTTCATGACTGACGGTTTGTTCGATCTGGTACATAGCTATGTGGACTCACTGATTGAGAATCAGAGTCTCTCTAGCACAAGTATGTTGCATCAATCATAAGGGTATATTGAAGCACTACTGTGGCTTCTGATCACTGTCTCCAACAAAACCCAAGAATCACAAGGGACATAACCTGTTTAGGTCCCTCGAGTGGACTCACCAATGTGTTAGATTAAGGTGACATCTGGGGTCTTCGACCAAGTATTGTGCAGAAAAAACCCTGTATGAATCTCAATGGTGCAATGATGGAATTGAAGTCGAGCAAATGAGAACAACCACCCCGAGAGGCACTAAGGATTCCTCTCAAGTGGTCCAAGGAACTCATCAATGATGTAAATGAAACCAAGGTACATGGACCTCTGGGTCTATCCTTTGGAATATGTGTGTTGGCATCGGCAGAGGGAAACCTGCCCCTAGTCAAGGAAATGATGTTTCCTTGACTAGGAGCATGAGGGAGAAAACCGAAAGGTGTGAAGCGATCTGCGGACTGACTCACTAAATTGGGGGGCGGAGGGGAGGGAAGGCAAAGAACTGAACAGGGGCAGGGGGGCATTGGGAGACTCAAAATTTCTTTGTTTAGAGTATGATGGCAAGGTGGACCAGGCAGCAAATGAAATTGACTCAAGGGAATGGGATCATAGCTGTAATACTGGGAATATTGCTGCAGATGGGAAATACTTGGAGGATGTGGACACTTTTGATACTGATGGGATCCAAGGAAGACACATTGCAGAGTACTCTGAACAAAGGTGACCCAATGTGGGAATGCTGCCAAACTATTTTCTATGGGGTGGTGTTTAGGGACACCATTGTGGTACGATCTCGTGGATTTTTGGCGAGCCCAAGAAGGTAAATGCTTGATGGTGCTTTCAATTTTAGAGAGTCTAAAAGCATGAAGAAGACTCCATTTGGGGCTCTTTTTCGTTGGTAGTCTCTTGTACCCAAAAAGGGATAAAAGTATACATAGGAGAGCTCACCTATCCTGGAGGGGATGAGATACTTCTTTACCGTTGGTAGTCCAATCGGGCCGAAAAAGGTTAAACCTATACTGATTGGACGGTCATTCAGATACTTTAATGAGCATGAACAAAACCAAGTTTGATCGATTGTCTTTTCTTTTTGAGACGGCTGGAAAAGAGCTTAACGACAATTGGTGGCAGGTTTTTTCATAAAGTGCGTCCCCTCTACCCAAGAAAGCATAAAAGTATGCAGAGGGGTACGGTCTTGGCTTGAGTGTGCCAAGGAGGTCCTTTTCAAGAGATGGTCTACATGGTCCACAAAAGGGGATAAACAAGACGATGTAGATGCCCTTTCCTATACTTTAGTAAGTGGGAAAGGAAGCAGATACGCTCAATGATCTTTTCATTGTTTAAAGGACTCAGAAAAGAGCTTAAACGAAACTCCAATGTGGTCAACTGATGGTGACATGAGTGGTGCCCCATGTCGGGACGATGGACAGATGTCCAAAGGTCATCTACGCAGTATGGACAGAGAAGAAGGCTTTCAAACATATAAATACCTGTGTGGTATATATCACGGCAGAGGCATGCAAATCGAGGTGGCTCTCAGACAGAGGTGAGGAGAGTGTGTGTGTGTGTTGCAGTGGACGAAATTGACTACATGCGATGTGAGTGCAAGTCTGGGGGCACTTATATGCCAAATACGTGCAAGAAAAGAAATCATTTTGTGGATAGTGGTATAGAGGTCCGCATAAGGTGCAGTAAAAAGAAAAGACAATCTATGTGTTAAAAATACAAAATAAAAGCTAAAATTACATTCCTTAATGGGCGGTGGCCCGAGGACACTTATATGTCAATTACATGGAAGAAAAACAAATGGTTTTGTGGACGATGGTCCAGATGTCCGTGTAAGGTGTGGTGAAAAAAGACAATTATAAATACAAAAAATAAAAGTAAAATTATAGTCCTTAATGGTCAGCAGCTCGATCACTCGCATGAGTTGCGATGGGGAAGTGTGATATGAGTACCGGTCTGTAGACACTCGCATCTTCATGTCATGGCTCGTGAATCAAGGTGAATTGTGGGAAATGGTCCCAAATTTTACTAATTAAACATGAGACAATGGCCTCATAAAGAGATAAAGGGTGGAATTCTGAAACCAGAGGCACAAACAGCGTCTCAAACGGAGTCCGTATGGTCCTGTTGTGTTGATCGAAAGAAATTAGGTCAAATGGGGCCTATAAAAGGGGAGGGTCCACATGGTGGAGTGTCATTGTCACTGTTCATTGTGGGGTTGGAGAGGTGGGTCTTAATTCTTCATTTGATTATTTCTCTTGATCTGAACGATGGTTTTGTGAGCCACGACTTGCAAGTAAAATCTCTCACTGAACCTCTTCATTTTGATGGCTTATTTACTGAATTTGACCACCTGGAGGCCCCCCCATGAGATATTTGGGGTTTCTTGTGGGCCAAGTCGCTCATTTTGAAGGGAAAGGTGTGCCCTAGGCACACCTATTGGGAAATTATGAGCGCCCTGGGTGCTCCTTTTGTCCAAATAGGTCCACCCTAGCCTCTTTTGGGTGGTTTTTTGATGGTGGGGGTGTCTGACATCACGGTTTTTTCTTTGTGTAGGATGGTGGAGATCAAATGGAGGGAGAGAGACTACAAACTTGTCAGAGATGCATCATTGTGTGACGGGGGTGTTGGAGATACACTCGCTCACTGTGGGTTACTGAAATTTATGAGGATACTGCTTATGTGTAGTTTGCATTTGTTAATGCAAACACTCATAGGTTTCTGGGATGTTGCTGAGGAGGTGTTCCTCTTCTAGGGCAAGCGCATTGAGATTACACTGGAGGATGTGTATTTCATTACTAGGCTCCCAATATTGGGAGTAGTTGGTGACCTAGAACCTGTACTGTCTTGGGGGGAGACACTGGAGGATCTATGCGATCGACACTGTTACGCTACAGCGTATGTGCATGACTCCTACATCCTGATGTGTGACATCGAGGAGTTGTCCACACGGGTAGTGGGGACTTTACTACAGTGTATCTTGGGTTCCACAGGGAGCCACAAGATTTCTGGTGGTCAGCTGCAGCTAGTAGAGCATACCATAAGTGGCACATATTATGCATGGGGCCAGATGTACTTGTAGGATGTTCGACATCAGCTGAACAAGTCGAAGACTACTGGCGCTGGTTTTTTATTTGGCTCCTTTCTATGTGCTTTATTCTTTGAGAAAGTACCTACAATTCTTCATCATTGGGCTGTACAAGATAGTGGTCCGCGGGAGCTGAGGATGTATAGGTAGTGCCAGATGATGATTCATGAGGGTGGCAGTAGAGTGGGCTGCTTTTTTATAGAGGAGTTGCTGGAGCAGTGGCTTCAGCTTCCTGTGGTGATCGAGGAGTACCCATATGCGGGTATGGATTTTCGAGGAGACCTTGAGATGCCCCGAACTCCTGTTCAAGCGTGGGAACCAGCTGGTATGTATGCTTGATATTTTTATGTTGATCTTTATGCATAGTATAGTTGAGTTGGTTAGTGAGTTTCATATTGATGTATGTGGACTGATGGTGTCCTTACTTGTATGTGCAGATGTTGGTCCTCGCCCACCACCTGGGCATCGGAGGCGGGTTGTTACCATACCTCCTGCGGTGGCTTCTATGGCGGCCCCTTCCAGGAGCTTGTGTAGGTGGAAGCGGGACATGGATGGAATGGTACCGTATCTGGATGACCTTTCTACTAGGGTGTCAGATGTTGGCTGGGAGCATCTGAGTACCAATTTTATTGTTGCGATTCACAATCTTCTAGGTGGAAGCGGGACATGGATGGAATGGTACCGTATCTGGATGACCTTTCTACTAGGGTGTCAGATGTTGGCTGGGAGCATCTGAGTACCAATTTTATTGTTGCGATTCACAATCTTCCTCCTGATCTGATGGACGTGATGAGGAAGATGGTAGTGGCTTGCAAGCACTTTCATCAGACGGCAAGAGGTGGTCTTCTTGCAAAGGATGCATCCTCTTCAGAAGATGATGAGGCCAAGTCAGATGATGGGTCTGAGTCAGATTAGTAGCCTTGTGGGGCTATTCCTAGTGCATTGGTGGACTTAGGGGTTTTTGTGTCACTTATGTATATCCTATTGAGAAAGCTTTGTGGCTTCTTGTTTTTGTATTGGACATGTTGTGGACATGTGACTCATGGATTTATATCTATATATATATTTTTACGCACGTGGATGCACTTTTGTGGTTTAATTATGTGAGTCTTTTTATTATGCTATGGGATGCAAATGTCTATGTGATGTATTATTACACTATGTGATGTGTGTATTTCGAGTACCATATGCAAATCCCATATACCTATATGAGGTGTTCTCCATCTAAATCAATGAGAGGAAATGATACATAAGACTCAATCAGGAAAAATGTGTAAAACAAAAATTGGAAAGACTATAATACAACTTAGAACGCTGCCACTCAAAGGGGTGACGTTAGGGGGAAAGTCATTTGGACTTTCCCAGGATCAGCAGTCATTCCTTTGTGTGACATGATGAATCCTTGGAGACAGCCCATGGGGACATAGACAACACACTTGGATGGGTTCAAGTGGATCCTGTACTGGTGACATCGCATTAGGACTTGTTGCAAGTCATCTATGTGTTGTGTGTGGTTTTGCGACCGTGCAATGAGGTTGTAGTAACAAACCAACATGATTTCCACGATATCGCTGAAGTAGTGCGTCATGGCATGCTAGAAGGTGGATCCTACATTTTTGAGGCCAAAGGGCATGACTCAGTAGGCAAATGTGCGCCATGGGGTTGTGAATGCCATCTTGTAATGGTCTTGTTTCTGGATTTGGATTTGGTTGTAGAGAAAAAATCCATCCGTGAAGCAGAAGGCCTCATGTCTGGTGCATGCGTCGATGATATGGTCGATGAACGGGGTGGGGAAGTTGTCTTTGGGAAATGCCCCATTAAGATCGTGAAAGTCTGTGCAAACGCGAATGGTACCCTATTTTTTCTTCACAGGAATAGGATTAGAAACCCAAGTTGTGTATGCAATGGGATAAATGAAGCCGACTGTGTGCAGCTTCTCTATCTCGGCTTTCATCGCAGCCACTTTGGATGGGTGCCACATCAGGCCATGTGTCGATGTGGTGTTCCATGATGGATGGATCTAAGCTAGGCATTTAAGTGTATGACCAGGAGAAGATGTCACAGAATTCTTGGAAGAGAGCAGTGTAGACATTGACCTCTTCCGGGGAGCAAGATGCCCCCAGCATGATTTATTCAACGATCTCATAGTTGGTTGAGATGTCGATTTTAATGGTTGGTGAAATGTTCACCATGTTCCCTTCTTCAAAGGTATCAGGTGCTAGGATTGGGTTCTTGAACTAGTCAACCTTCCCATGGATGAAATCTTTTGTCTCCATAGAAAACTGGTCGGACTGTGACATGAGTTCTTCTAGGAGGAAGAACAAGCGATGGTGCATGTCATCCCATGGGTATTCCGGGGCGGTCAGAGCTTCAATTATCTCCTAATCGTTGCTAAAGAAACGAAGAGACAAGTATGATGGACCATTTTTGGAGATGGGGATGAGTTGGTCAGGGGAACTACACATCATGTAAATGGACATGGTGTCTGATGAAGGAGGTGGTGGGTGAACTTCTTCGATCAAGGTGATCTCAGACTCAAGGGAATGGTGACAGAGGTCAACAAGAGCCATGAAAAAATTCAGGCAGGTCTTGGCAATGGTGGGATTAATGTCCATACAAGCCACAAAGGGTGCAAGCATGGTTTGTCCTCAATGCCTTGTTCCTGACTAGTGGCACGGTTGGGAGTTCAACCACGGGGATGTTTTTGTTTGTATCCATGGCATCTAGATGTGCACGGATCACTGGAATTTCAAGGCAATTCTATGTTGGATGGCCCTCTTGTTTGCAGACGGCACAAGGTGGTACTTGTCGTGGTTTTGTGGTGGCTTTGGTGTTCTTTCCCATAGCCCTTTTGGGTTGGGGCGGTGCAGGTGTGGGTGCGGCAGTTGGCTTATGCGGACTGGGTGGGGGTGAGACTCAACCGCAATAGGTTGCACCGAAGTTAACACAACCTGGGGAATTGCTGGTTGAGCTGGTGGATCTAGATACCACACTAGGATCCCCAACATAAAGTTGGGTAGGCTTAAGGTGGCCACGACCGACTTGCTCATGACACCAGGTGGGGAAAATAGGAAGGGAATTGTATGGACCAGAGATGAGCCCACATAACTACCAGCTGGTTGCATGTGGGGGTGCGGTTGTGGTTGTGGCTATGAGTAGTGCTGTAGCTACGGATGATGTTACGGCTGTTGTTGGCATTGCGGCTATGGACGATGTTGTGGTTGGGGTTGGGGTTGTGGATGTGGTTGTTGTTTGGGTGCAACGATGCTTGATGAGACCATGCACAAGTCCATAGTTTGCTTTTGTGTCAGTGGTGGTGACACCAATAGGAAAGGATTTGTCATGGTGGGATCGATAAACAGCCCAGGGCCCACATTCAACAGTGGGGAGGCTGGTGTGTTTTCAACCACAGTGTTGGTTACAGGGATGACATTAGCGTGTGTGGTCGCCCCTTGTGGCTCAATGGTGGTGATGGTAGGGATAATGTTGGAAGGCACTGTTAACCCTTGTAGATCTTGGTAGGTGAGCTGGTCAACTGTCACAATCTTCCCTTCATGGGGGAACATCATGAGGAAAAAGACAGTTGACACGACGGCTCGCATGGCATACATGTAACTCCTCCCAAGGAGGATGTTGTAGTCTAGTTGAGCGTTGATGACTTTGATGTTGTTATCCATCTGAATGGCACCTCTCTGTCCGAGTGCCAACATCCCTCATGTTGGCACACAAAAGGACATCTATGGATTGAGGTTTGCCCATAACACTATAGATTGGCTTACTATAATACATTCTTCCTCCATCCAGCTGGTTACTTTTCCATTTTGCTATGTTAAGTTGTATTCGCGACTCTCTACATGTACAACTCGCAGATCATTCGCGAGTGTTGGTTGCTGCAAGTCACAAATGGATGTATTTGCGGGTTGCTCTTATAGAAACTCACGGATCATTCACGGGTTGTCCTTCTACATACCCGCGAATATGTCCCTTGACATTTAAAAATAAAAACACGCAATGATCTAAGATTAGTTAAGCCATTTACCTTAATCCTCTTAATTGTCTCAACTTCCTTAACCTTCGAAACTGCCTTATTTCCTCCATATAAATATAGGCCTTGGGGAGGGTGTTTGATATATACTTGGAGAGCAAAGTTATGCTGGTGGATTGTATACAGAAGTCTTTGGAGCAGTGGAACTTAGAATCCTTTGGTTGCAGAGGAGTCCCTGTCTCAGGCATTGGGTTGTAATCTGAACTCTTTCCATTATTGATAGTAAAGAGAATCCTTCTTCCATATGTGTTTCATGTATCTTGGTTTGATAAATGTTTATGTTTCTGCATCTTATATGTGATTTATCTAAACCTGCATATATATATATATGAATCATCTTGTATCTGGAAGATTGACTCTTGACAGGTGAAAGAGGAGCAACCTTGAAGACTTTGAAGGTGAAGCAGAGCGAAAGAGGACTAGCAAGGATTGACCTTCGTTAATTGAGTAAGTCTTTCTAATCCTCCTATTTCCTTTACTGCACTTTAGAGTCAATTGTCTGCAAGTTGATTAAGTATGTTGGTAACCCCAGACCTATGGTTATTAGGTGTGTAATCCTATACAATAGAACTGGTGTGTAATCTTAGTTGACTTCATGGTGATAGAAGACCCCTTGGACTTTAATATGCTCCTTGGACGTGATTATGTCTATGCCATGCAAGCTGTGGTGTCAACATTCTTTCATGTGATGTACTTTAATCATGGCGAAGAAATTGTCACTATCGATCAGTTGGATTTTCTTGATCCGTCTCTTGACCCGACTAGAGACTAGGTCTTTCCTTTATTAATTCCTAGTGTTTCTATAGACACTAACCCGCCACAGGTGAACTATGTGGCCTCATATCCTTTGCGTTCAATTGCTTCTGAGAAGTAGCCTCTGCTTTCATGCTTACCTTCTTGGGACTTGGTCCCAGCAATTGACCTGGTGAGTCATCCTATACAGACTGTAGAGCCTTCTCTCCACTCTGTCGATCCATTTGAAAGTTTAGACATGTATCCTATCTCGGATGATCTCCTTCCTTAGGATGAAGTCTTCCTAGAGTCTTTGATATAGTCTGGATTCTTTTGGATGTTGGTTCATTTGTGACTAAGTCTAACCCTGATTTTCCTAGTAAGCCTGACCTTTCTTCTTATGTTGGTCTTGTTGAGTCTTTTGACTCTTTCTTCGACCAGCAAGTCAGTGATCCTGATGAGTTTGATTTTTCTTATGAATTTTTCAAATCCTATGATACTGAGTTTGTTCCTTGTTGATTTTTTCTCTCCTTCTGAGGTTGATCTTGACAATTATAAATCCTTGAGTCTTGGTTCTATAGAATCCTCTTCGGTTGATTCTGCCTTGACTTTACCTTTTGTAGAAGTTAGGAAAGTCACATGTGTTTCTGCCAAAGTGACCCGCATCAGATCATTTCTTCTGAACATGATTCTGATGTTGTTGTTTCTTGGAGACAGGATTTGTAGTTGGATTCACAACTGTTTATTGGTCTCACCTTGTTGTTCAAGCTGTAATTGCATTTGCATGTGTCCTACTCGCGCTTATGAGCCTGATGACGGCTTCCACACTTTTAGCTCGTTGTATAATCCCTCATCTTCGTTCTCATCACCGCTCAGCCTTGTATCATTTTTCCTTTGCAACTTGACACCTTTTACCTTGAGGAGACGTTCCCCGAGTGTCCTTATCTTGCTCACTTTCCTTGCATTATGCATAGGTTTGTTCCTTGTGCTTGGAACTAGTTTCTCCTGTCTATGACACTCGTCTCCTCGCATTTAGAGCATTCTTTTTGCTCTCCTTCGAGCTCGTTAAAAACAGTAAGGAGGCCGCGAGTTGACTTTTCCGGACTCGTTAAAACTCCACGGGAAAGATATTGAGTTTATTTAGGCCCAAGTCTAACTCCTCAAAATAGACTTGACTGCTGAGTAAACTTGTCCGTTCAGGCTCGTTAAGAATATGTGAATGGGCATCCACATTGGTGGTAGGTTATCTCTTTCTCGGACCATGTGGAATAATACGAGAAAGGATCCCTCTCTTTTCTTTTGAATTGAGAAGAGTATTCTCAGGCATAGGTTTATCTCTTTTTTGGACCCGAGGGACTAAACTTATGGAAAAGGAACCCCCGGTATCAGCTTAGTTTTCTCTTTTTCGTGCTCTGGACCAAAACATGAAAATGATTCCGAGTGTACTTTATGTCTTTGTCATGCTCGTTAAACCCTAAAGAACAAAGCATTGAGTTTATTGTTGTAAGCCCCATTTCTTGTAATCAAATGGATCTTTCCGAGTGATCTTGCCTTCCTTCACACTTGTAAAACTTAGGCTATATGCTGCTTTTGAAGGAGCGTTGGGTAGGTGGTAATTTAACCTTTTTCAGACCTTCCTGACTAAGTATGAAAAAGGTGCGCCTTTTCTTCTTCGGAAGTTAAGAGAGTTCTTCTTTGGTTTGTTTTATACTTTTTTGGCCTCAGGAGACTAAATTGTACAAAAAAGGACCCCCCTGGAGTCTTCTTTGGATTTTTCAGACTCTCTAAACTATGAAAACACCGTCAAGCATGTACTAGTTCGGGCTCGTAAAATCCACGAATCAGTGCTTTACCAAGCATTCTTCTTTATTTTCTTCGAGCTTGCCAAAAATGAAGATGGTCCCGAGTTTGCTTTCCTAGACTCGTTAAAATTTAACAAGGAAGGTAAGGAAGAAGTTTTCTCTTGTTTTGGGTCATCCTTGAACATAGCACTCTTTGTTTTCTGATATCCATGTTTCAGTGTTCACTTGTGTTTAGCTATCACTTTGAGTTTCTTACTCCTCCTCTTGTCTGTTATACTTGGGGAATCTAATCATGTCTCCTACATGACAGATAAGTCTAGTTGTTCTCTCTATAAGTTATACGCTGCCTTGGGTCATCTCTGTGGTGTGCTCCCTGTTCAAGGACTTTTCTCAATGTCTGTTTTATAGCCTGATCCCATCATTGTTATATCTATTATCTATTTGTGTCTCCCTTCTTTTGCCCAGTTCCTAGTCACTCTTGTGATCCGTTGGAGGATCTATTGCCTTCCTTATCACAGCATGGTTCCGTTTCAACACTTCCTGATGATGAAGACCTAGAGTTTTGATGATGGTACCTCAGGATTTACTTTCATCATTGGTGAATTCCTTTGCTTCAGTTGTTGATTATCATCTATTGATTGACAAACTGTTGACTCCTTTCCATGTTCGAATTCAGTTTACCCTTATTCACATGGCTTGGATTGTACTAGTTCTTTGGGATCCTTTATAAGACCTTAGTTCCTCACCTATGGACTAAGTTGTGCAAGATTATGTTCTATTCCTATACACAGCTTCCAGATCTTTGAAGACTCATTATTGTATATTGTGGCTTCGATTCACTTTTGTAATATATGCGGTTTTCTACCCGTATTATATGATGTACTCAAATATTGTAAAGGAGCTAGTGTTCCAGTAAATTGAACATAGCATCCTCAGATGTAACTTCGTATATGACATTACTATGTATTTGTTTTAGGTACTCTCTCTTTTCCATTGGATTTCTGAGTTCTCCAAAGATGATGATTATAATGTATTTTGGCCATCGCTTCCCTCTGACCTCACACATTAGGGGGCATCTGTTATCCATCTGAATGGTACCTCTCCATCCAAGTGCCGACATCCCTCATGTTGTCACACAAAAGGACATCTATGGATTGAGTTTTTCCCATAACACTATATATTGGCTTACTATAATACATTCCTCCTCCATTCAGCTGGTTACTTTGCCATTTTGCTATGTTAAGTTGTATTCGTGACTCTCTACATGTACAACTCACAGATCATTCGCGGGTTTTCCTTCTACATACCCATGAATATGTCCCTTGATATTTAAAAATAAAAACACGCGATGATATGAGATTAGTTAATCCATTTACCTTAATCATCTTAACTGTCTCAACCTCCTTAACCTTCGAAACTGCCTTATGTCCTCCATATAAATACAGGCCTTGGGGAGGGTGTTTGATATATACTTGGAGAGCAAAGTTATGCTGGTGGATTGTATACAGAAGTATTTGGAGCAGTGGAACTCAGAATCCTTTGGTTGCAGAGGAGTCCTTGTCTCAGGCGTTGGGTTGTAATCTGAACTCTTTCCATTATTGATAATAAAGAGAATCCTTCTTCCATATGTGTTTCATGTATCTTGGTTTGATAAATGTTTATGTTTCTGCATCTTATATGTGATTTATTTAAACCTGCTTATATATATATGAATCATCTTGTATCTGGAATATTGACTCTTGACAGGTGAAAGAGGAGCAACCTTGAAGACTTTGAAGGTGAAGCAGAGCGTAAGAGGACTAGCAAGGATCGACCTTCGATAATTGAGTAAGTCTTTCTAATCCTCCTATTTCCTTTACTGCACTTTAGAGTAAATTCTCTGCAAGTTGATTGAGTATGTTGGTAACCCCAGACCTATGGTTATTAGGTGTGTGATCTTGTACAACAGGTGTCGATTAGGATTGTCTTCCTGGATAACATGATGGGGACATAGGGGAGGATTCCTTGGGCTTTAGTGGGGTGTATATCATAAGCCCACAGAGTCATGGAGGACATTTGTAGAAATGGTGATCCAAGCTTCTGCTAAACCAAGGTAGACATGATGCACGTGGATGCCCCCTCATCCACTATGCATTGATGCACAACCAAGTTTCGGATGGACACTAGGATTTGGAAGGAAATAGTGGAAGGCATGCATGACTCTCCACTATCCATGTCAAATGTGATCAACTTAGATTCGGTGGGGTCTACTACCCCTAGAGTGGCTAGTAAGGCCTTTCGCTGTGTTGAGCACATTTTAAGTACCTCAAGAGTAGACATGGAAGTTGGCGTTTGGGCCAAGTCATCCACGATGCTATAGCTGAATGCAGCTCTAGCTGTGGCATTATTGGTGATTCTACATATGGGGGGCCATGGAAAAGGCAGTAACTGAAGAGGCAGGTTGACTATCTTAGACATGGATGCTGCTGATGAGTCAATAGGTTCGGTGGTGGTACCGTACAGATGCCATTGATTTTGTAAATTGACCTCTTCAGTGGTCATGGCTAGCAAGTGGTGAACACCTGTTTCATCCATGGGAAGTGCCCCCAAAGCATTGGGATTGGCTTGGGGAGGGGGAGTAGTTTCCACCAATCCTTGGACTGGAAGTGGGTTTTGAAGTACCATGGGGGGGGGATCCTTGAGGTGCCGAGTTGGGTTGTGCTTGGTTTGTAGCGTTGGCAGTCTGTTGGGCTTCGTTCTGAATGGCCTTCTTAGCTCGACCCATAAAGGGACACTCGAACGTGTAATGCCCATAAACATCATAGATTATACATGGTTGGTTTGTGTGCAACGGAGCGTTGCGTCTTGGTGCATTTTGTCATGGGGGGTTTTGGGGTGGCCGGTTAGCCACGACATTATTGGGATGGTTCGATTATTGCCTTGGTTGAGGGGTTGGTTTTTTCTAGCTTGCCCTTGTTGATTGTTGGGGGCAGGCTGGTTGGGACAGTTTTTTTGTGCGAACACTTGTCCCAACGGAGCAGGTGGAGTGGGGGCGGGGGCTTGAACTTGTTGCACTGGTGGTGCATAGTATATTTGTGGGGGTGGTGGTGCCACAAATGTGGGCATTTTCCCCACATACTGTTGTGTTGGCCAAGCCATGGCCTGAGCCTATTGGGGTGGCATAGGTTGTGCATAAGAGGTTGTTGCTCTGGAATGGGACATCATTCTAGCATAGTCTGGAGCTTGGTTTTGGTAAGCAACATTAGCAATGTTGCTTGGTTGCGGTGCAATGGAAGGTGGCGTCAGTCAAGTCTATGGTTGTTGGGAGACTGACCCTATGATGTCATCTGCAGTGTGGGATGCCCCCGGTGCATTGCAGTAGGAGGTACTTGGACGGGGAACGTCTGGAATGACAGTGTATAAGTATCCAGACTGAGAGTAGATCAAGTCAAATTGTTGGTCCTTCAGTACAGGGCTCTTCTTTAGATTGGTGACATTCAGATGTGACATCCTTTGCAATGGGTGGGAACAATGTCTTAAGGAACTAATCCAAGAAGATCCTGTCATCTAGTTGGATTTTGCATAAGCTACGGCGTCACAGCCACTCATGGATATGGTCAGTTATGTGAGTGGTGGTGCTTTAGCGATAGGATAACAGGATCTCCACCCCCTTGTCATATCTAACAGGGAGTTGAAAATACTGTAGGAACATGAAGGCTATGGAGTTGAAGTCGGGGTACTTGGCTTGTGGCAGCTCAATGCACCATTTGGCCATGGCACCTGTAAGGGTGCATTGGAATAGCCTCATCCTGATGGAGTCGTCTATGATGCTGTTGGATGAGCACCATAGATGGAATTTCATTATGTGATTTTAGGGACATTCCCCGGCTTTGCCTTCAAACTTTGGGATGTATGATGGAAGATTAGTTGGCATGGGTGGCCAGAAAGCTTGGTGGTAGATGGGGTCATTCGTTAATATATCCAAGCCAGGAAAGTTCAGATGAGCCATGAAGGGCATATTTGACCCGAAGTTGATGTGGCATGGGAGTGCAATGGGGGTGGGGCTTACAGGTGCATAATGCATCTACATGGCTGGGGGTGCTTGTGGTGGCACTGTTGCAGATGGGCCAATGCCCCCAAGTGCTGTGTGGGGGGTGGTATGGGTGGCAGGAGCATTTCCCCCATGTATGACAGTAGGGGTAATGTAGGTGGATGGTGCACTGCCCCCCTATGTGGCTGGAGGGGCAGTGTGTGTGGAGGGGCCACTGCCCCTGTGTGTTACCACTGGGCTAGCTTGGCTGGTCACTATAAGTGGTGGCAATTGGATAATGACAGACTGCATGACTATGCCTGGACCGCTTGCCAAGTTGTGGGTGATAGGTTGTGATGTGGAGATGGGTCCACTTGCTAAGGTTAGGCCGAAAAATGGATCCAGGTTTGCACTAGCCATGGGGCTTGATGGTGCGGTGTGGAGGTCTGGTTCAGACTGATATGGGTCTAAATCAGAATTAGAGGCTGTGTGGCCCTCTAACGGTGTGGGAGATCACTGAGAGTGGCTTCGACGGTGCCAATCAAGTGTTCCAAATGGTGGTGGTTCACCTCTTAGGCATGAGAAAGATCGTGGAGGATCAATTGTGTTTGATTTTGTGTATGAAATTGGTGGGTATGAGATTTGGACCCCAGTTTCAATGGCTTCCTATTGGCTGAAGGTGGTATCTTGGCCACCAAGATTGCCAGAAGACAGCGCTTGGCTTGTTCCTCATGGGTGCTGCTACTCAATCGAAAGGGGTCCTTACCCGTTTCACTTGGCAATTCCTCTCAGTGGCTAGCTACTTTGGGGTTCCTGTGGTACTCCTCACAATGTGTTTCTGGGAAAATCCCAAGTACTTCCCAAAGTTGAAGTAGTCAAGGACTTATGTCCTCAAAGACTATAGAATTGATTGAAATTAGTGTAAATTTGGTAAATTTTAACGCTTACTCAGTGCCATGAACTGAGTTGGGTTAATTATTTGGTATGGTGTGTTGGTTTGCTTGTTTGTTCTGGTATTTGGTTGTTGCAATATGGTTTATGAATTCATGGTAGAGTTCATATCATGGTTTTGTATGCAAACATAAATAGAAATTTGTAAGCAAGTACAATGATTAACCCTGTATTGCTGGCCTAACTAAATGTCTACCTCTTAGTGATATTCTTCTTCAAACCAAGAGAAGGTGCTGGGCTCTCAACACAATGGGACTAAGCCCATCTGTAGATCCTCAAGTCACCTCCTAGATTCTAGGTTGGTAAACAAGGAGGATGCTTAGCGCCATGAGAATCCCTCCTTCTCTACCCCCTCTACCTTTGAGGTCACCCAGTTTTAGTGGTTTGGGAAAAATACCATGGAGTGCCTAGATCTATATGAGCTTACCCTTTGTCGTATCCCATAATACCCTGGAGGGTGATGACTGGGTAGAGGAGGAAGGGGGCAGCAAGATGGTTATTTTTAAGTTACTTTTAGTTAGACTAGTTCATTTTATTAAGCCTTAATGATTGATTTAACATTTACACATTGTTCATGGATTGATTTGCAGAAAATAAAAATTGGAACTGAAAAAGACCTGCAATGGTGGATAGAGGTAGCTGGGCCAAACTAACAGTCCTCTAAAACTGAAAATTACTATCAATTAAACTTAAATTCAACTTCTGTGTGACATCCCACACATTTCTGACCAAATCTAGCGAGGGGGTCTTGAGATTTTTCCAGAAATGAGTGAGGGGGTTGCACAAGAATGCAAAAACAGCAGTAACCTAAGTTTCTGGGCTGAAGTCGTGCCTTTCTGGGGATTAAGTGTGCCTTGGGCGCACCTATTTGCTCATTAAGAGCACCCCAGTCTCACCTTTTTCCCCGATAAGAGCACCCTGCTCCGGAAAGGGGTTTTTTGGTGAGGCAGCGTCAGATCTGGCTGACAGTAACTGGTACTGGGGTCATTTTGACTCGGCTTGGCCTAGAAGAGGCTTTGGCACTAACTAAAATAGGAGATAAACAAGATTTAAGACAGATCTAACTTGAGATTTCTAAAAACTAGGGTAAAATTGCAAAAACTTGAAAACTTGAAATTTTTGGACAAGGGATCCTGTGGGATCGACCTGGTATAGTCACCAAAGCTGTAGTGAGGATTTCTCCTCATTGTAGGAGCAATAATGGATCCCTTGTGCCTATAGGGCACAAGGGTAGGTTCCTACTCTTTGAAAAAAAGAAAAAACAAAATGGAAATAGCATAAACAAACTAGCAAATTAAACTAAGCTAATCTAAACAAGAATAAGCAAATGGAAACAAGTGCAAACTAGATCCAATAGCAGGAGTAGAAAGAAGCAATGGGGATGAAGCTTTGTGAACCCCTCTACAAAAAATGGGTTAGGGTTTTGCCTCCTTAACCCTACAAAACAAACCTAAGCTACCATGGAGAAACCTGCAAACAATGTCAATAATAAAACCTGCAACTAGAAAACAAGGTTAAAAAGAAAAAACAACTAAAGAAACATGTAAAGAAACATTATACCTCTATTGGGTGGAAATGGGCCACCATGCCCTAGCTCCTGGAAGCCTCTATCTCTTGGTTGGGGGAGAAATGGCTCAAATGTGAATTGATGTGCAGGAGAGGGAATGTGGGTGGTTTGAGAGGCAAAGGTCTCAGAGCATCCATGGGTAGCATAACAATAGGCAAGGGAGGAGCGTTTTGAGAGTGACCTCCCACCCTCCTTTTATAGCTTTTCCAAGGGGTTTTAGGGTTTTAAGCCCTTGGTCAGGTCTTTAGCCCCTTCTGCCTAACTTTAGCCCCTTTTAGGGTTTTAGCCCCTTTTTGAGGGCTTTATCTCCTACGGGGCTATTTTGGGCTCATTTTTGGGGTTTTTAGCCCTTTTCTTCATCCTTGGGCTCTTTTGGAGGTGTGGGGGTCAAATGGAAGGTCTTATGGGGTGAAATGAGTGTTGTGAGATGGTGTCCTTGGGTGGTGTAGGCCATTGAGAGATATGTGGGGGATTTTTGGGTTAACAAATACATTCTAAAGTTACAAATACATCAACATAATCAAAACTGGGGAAACCTTTCAAAGATAAATGGATATTTCCTTTAGAGGATTAATCAATCATTCAATGGTTGTCTATCTAGATTATGTTACTCTATTTTATAAATACCGACATGATCACATTATGCAACTTGGAAAAGTATTTGAAGGTTGTAAAAAATATGGAGTTTATTTAAATCCTAAGAAAACGATATATGTTGTTACATAAGGTATTTTCTTAGGCTATGTAGTGTCAAAAAATGGGACCATGATTGATCCTGAACAAACCCAACCCATATCAAGAATAAATTTTCATTCAAGTAAGAAAGAAATGCAATCATTTCTAGGGAAAATAAATTTTGTTAGGAGATTTATTCCTAGTTTTTCAGAAATCATAAGACCTTTGCAAAATATGATCAAGAGAGATGTTTTTTTAATTGGGGTAATACTGAGAAAGAATCATTCGATCGAATCTTAGAAGTTATTTCGGAAGACCCCAGTCTCTTAAGCCCATATTTTACCAAAGATTTCATACTTTATACTTTTGCTTCTGATTTATTTTATGTTGTAGTACTCACTCAACGCAATCAACAAAATTATGAAGTACTGATTTCTTTTATGATTTAAAACTTTAAGTGAGGTGAATTAAACTACCTTGAGGTTGAAAAAAAGAATTCAATGTTTTTAAAGTAGTGAAATGTTTTCGTCCGTATGTTTCGAAGTAAAGAACCAAAGTGATAGTTGCTTTCCCTAGAGTTAGAAATATGTTAGTACAAAATGACTTGGGTGAAAAGAGAGAACTTTGGATGAAATCTCTCCAAGAGTATGATATTGAAATTAAACTTTCAACAGTAGTAAAGGAACAAGGATTGTGTAAACTTGCTGCTGAGGAAACCCATTTTCCAAATAGTAATTCTAATACTATCATTGATGAAACCTTGCTAAAGAGAGAAATTTATTTTTATCCTCCACCACAGGATTCTTGGTATTCATATTCAAGGACTCTTTTAGAAACATGAAATTCTCCTAACCACCTTGAACCAAGAAAAAGGAGAGAACTTAGATTAAAATCAGCTCCTTATTTGCTCATTGATAATACTCTTTTTAGGAGGAATTTAGATGGTGTTTTGATTCGTTGCTTAGACAAGGATGAAACTGAGACAATATTAAGAGAATTGTATTGTGGGCCTGTAGGTGGCCATTTTGGAGGAGACACTACAGCACATAAAATCCTTATGGATGGCTATTATTGGCCTACCTTATTCTGTAATTCTTATACTTTCATTAGAAAGTACCAAGAATGCCAAATTACTGCAGGTAGGGTTAAGAAGCATGCCTTTCCTTTACAACCGATTACAATAGAGAGACCTTTTAAAAAATGGGGTATTGACATAGTTGGTCCAATAAACCCACCTTCTTCTCTGCAACACAAATATATCATTACTGCAACTGATTATTTTACCCAATGGGCATAGGTTTCACCTTTAAGGGTAGTAAATACCAATCAAGTTATTTTATTTCTAGAGTCTTCTATTATTACACGATTTGATATTCCTGACTCTCTTGTTTTTCATAATGCCTCGTATTTTTCATCAATTGAATTAACTAAATTTGCATTGGAGAAAGATATAAGGGCCAAGTATTTGGAAAATTATCATCCTCATGGTAATGGTTTAGCTGAATCAACAAATAAAAATTTGTTGAAAATTATTAAAAGAACCATTTCAACCCATAATTGTGATTGGCACACAACTTTATTCAATTCACTATGGGCGGAAAGAGTCACTTGTAATTCCTCACTTGGCAATTCACCTTTCTTCTTGGTTTATGGTACAGAAGCTATTCTACCTCCTAACTTATTTTTACCTCTTCTACAACTAGCCCAATCCGTTCAGGATGAAGACTGTCGATTTATAGAGAAGAGAGTTAATACTCTGTTGAAATTAGAAGAAGATAGAGATAAGGCTAAGCAACATTTTGTCAAACACCAACAAATTGTTAAGTCATGGTTTGATAAATATTCAAGTTGAAATAAAGAATTTCAGGTGGGTGATTTAGTGCTTAAATGGGATAAATCTCATGAGGATAAGGGGGAACATACTAAATTCCAATGTCTCTAGTTAGGTCCATTTTTCATTGCTGAAAATTTAGGTCCTGGCACTTTCCGTCTGCAAACCTTAGAAGGTAAGTCTGAAACAATCCCAGTCAATGGACTGATTTTGAAAAATGTTTTTGCTGATTTCATCATACTTTGAATCTGTATATAATTCTATACATAAGCTTGTTCATTCTGTAAATAAATTGTACAACGTTTTCTTCTCTTATTTTCAACTAATCTTGTGAATAAATTTTAATTTCAGAATTAATTTTTGTACATATTGGTTGTTATACTTCATCATTTTTGTTGATCTTTCTATACATTCTTATATCAAACAAGATCATTGTAATTTTTAATGAATATTCAAAATTTTCTGATCCATCTGTGAATATTCCTAAAATTCATTTCAGAATTGATTGATCTCTTCTTTCAAAACATCATGATCTTTTAATCCTTTGTACATAGTTTTGTCAATATTTTTGTACATAGTTGCAAATGAAATAACTTTAAATCATCATTTTTGTACATATTTATTTTAAGAGGGTATTTTTAAATAAATAAACCCTGAGGCTTTAATCCATTTTATTCATCTATCTTGATTAGTTGTAATAAGATAGATCTTCAAGATTCGTTTAAATTCATCATTTTTTCTCAAATGTGATAAGTACCTATCAATGATAACGCTTATAATCAGGATTAACCTTAAACCATCTGTTTCTTTAGAGTTAGGATAGCTGATAGATTTCCTTTTCAAAACTTAGTACTTGGAAAATATTTATCAATTTGCATTATCAGTCATTTTAAAGTTTATTTACCATCTACAAATATTTTGAAGTCTACTCCATGCATAATTATCTGTAATAAGTTGGATTTTGATTGGAGAATGGGAGGTCTCATCATGAGTCAGCCTAATCATGATCATCAGCTTTATCAGGGGTAACATCATTCGGATCACCAGGGTGATGGCCCTTGATCATAAGATCAAGGGACAGGAGGTCTCATCGCGACCCAACTTATTTATTTCTGGTAAAACTCGTGAATGATGCTGTTAATATCAGGTTACCAAGCTTGGAAAGTATTCTTCAGTTAAAGTTTAAAGGAAAATCAATAAATGTTTTATAATTGGAGCAGGTCTTTAAAGTTTTTCAAAAAAGTGAATAGATGTATCTCTATATTGCTGATGTGGATTACCTTTATCCTAAGTACTTGGTTTTGACAGGGTAATTTTCAGTTTGTCTAATATAAAATTGAATCTACACATTTTGTAAATAAATAAAATTTAAAAGTTAGGTTTAAAATGAATAATGTGAATCCCATATTTCAAATTGACATTTGGTCACTATCCTAGTTTGGTGATGAGACACGAAATAGCATAATTGGACACATGTAAGTTAATGTACAAATCATGTCATTTCAAACTAATTCCTACAATATTTGAAAATCAATAGACACATACAAGGTTATCATTTCATTATGTCAGTCATTATGATTTTAACCTTAGTACTTTTCGTTTGAAAAAAAAAAACCTTGAATCGAATTATGGTATGGTTGTAGAAAGGTCGATTATTGCATAATGGTCTGGTTATCCTGGTGATTGCATTTCTATTTAGGAAGTAGCATTAATTTGGCACTTGTTTTCATCATTCGAAACTATGGTTGATGGGATTATGTTTAGGTTTTTAATTCTCATTACAGATGAAATGAGCCATGGTTTGATGTTCCACACAATGTCGGTCACATGGACTCCAATACCATATATATTCATGCAGCCTTTTATTCCAAACCCTAATCAAATTTATTGTACTGTGAAGATGGAACCTCTTAATTTAGATATCAGGTCCTGAACTGGTAGAATCTAACCGAGAAGTAGCTACACTATTTGAAAAAATAGGTTGGGGTTCAGTTTTAAATTTTTTAGTGGCCATGATGTAGAAATAACGAGACGATTTTCCATTTATTTAAAGAATGATGTAGATCAAGTTGAGAATTTTCAACTAGTTTTAAATTAATGTATGATTGCTAAAGCTACCAATCTTCCCCAAACTAGTGAATGCAGGTTTAAGGGACAAAGCGTCAATAAGAAAAAATGTGAATTATTCCTTTTACCATTACCATAGGGTTCATATCTCAAAAATGGCATTTTTGTTAAGTTTTTGAGACCACGGTGTAGATCTTTCTTCGAGATTTTAATCAGGTATGTTTCGTGTGATGACTGTTATTCTCTTGTTCATTATTACCATTTACGGTTGCTGATGGCTTTGAAGGGTTGTAGAATCAATGTGCCTTTCTTTTTGCTTCAAAGTTTGAAAACAATGGCACATACTGTATGTTACCACCTAAGTTATACTTAGTGGTTTTTTATCAAGAGAGCCTAGTGAACCGGATAGGTTTAACTTGTTCGGACTTCAGAAGACTTGTGGAAGTACTTCTGGGAAGTGCTTGTTGTACTATATCACATGTTCATACCCCATGGGGGAGTTGTAATAAATGTTCTAGCATGATAGTGTCTATAAAAGACTCAATCTCTTAGACTTTATTTGTCAATCTGATCAGCCCAGGGTGTTTTTTCCCTTGGTTATTATTGGTTGTTGAATAAACGACTGATAATTTCTGATTTTTTCACTCCATACCTCCAAATTTCGGGTGGTCGGCTTGGAATTTAGGCCTATTGAGCTTATTAGAGTCTATGTGTCAATGTATAAGTCATATGAACATGTCTAAGTCCCCCTAGGTGTTTTTCAATTTTTCAATTTTTTAGTTTTTTCAGTGTTTTTTTATTAAAAAATTAATTTTTCCAAATCTTAAGCTATTTTTTAATAGTTTAATTGGAAAAATTGATTTTGTAATAAAAGTGGGCCAAATAATCAGTTTCAGTCATGTAGGTGCTCATTTTCAAACTAAGAGCACCATGTAAACCCATGGACCCACTATTTCCTAGTTTTGAGTGATTTTCCATCACTCAGGTTAGAAAGCCCCAAAAATCAATTATTGACTATTTTAATTAATAAATTGATGAATAATGGAGCAAATCCAAAATCATAAATCAGTGGATTCTCAGCCAATTTGATTGAAATCAGTCAGATCTGAAGCATATTGACTAGATCTGACAAATCATTGACTGAAGGAGGTGATCAAATCAGATCCAGGGTTGATCTTCAGCTGTCTTCATGGAGAATTACGCCCTCTCTCTATCCTCCACATGTGTGGACTCTCCTGGATTCTCTCTGGACTAATGTGCCGGTGTATGGGTTGATGTGTCAGCTCAATCAAGCCCCCGGTTGACAAGTAGGCTCAGTTCAGCTTCAGTTCTGCATTGATGGACTCTCCATCAACTGATTTCATCTGATTCCATGAGGATTTGTGCCCCCCCTGGGCTGGATGTCCTATGTTTTGTATATATCCAGGCATAGCCTCCTCTTCCAAGCTAGTTAGAACTAGGATTGAGGTGCTACTGCTGCTATTGTATTTTTGTTATTATTCATTTGAAATAAAGAGAAGCTTTGGTGGCAATATGGTGTTGTGCCATTGTATGTGTGGATGATCATTGCCATTTTTTTACTGAGGTAACCTGTATCTGTGTTCATGATTTGCTAATTGCTTGTAGATATGTTGTTAATATTGATAATAAGCTTATTATAATCTTGATAGGAAAGGTGCTTTTCAATAAGTTTATTAGCCATCTCTTTCCTTTGATTCCTGTTTAGAGATCTAGATTTAGCATGTTCTATAAGCTTATATGCATGTTATTCTGAATCTCTGTGTATGTACTAATCGGATATCATAAGTTTTTCGGCAAGTTTTTTTTATTTCAGCTAAGCTGTAGGTTCCTACATTGGAGAGGATACTGATCTAGTTTGCTTCTTCACTCTCTCCAAAACCTTCCAAAGGTATAGTCCCTTGACATTCCACCTGAAATCTCCACTGTGTATCTTCAAGGAAAACCAACATTTCTCTCCTCCTCTTCCTCCCTATAAATCAACTCTTTTACCCGGTTACTTTTTTCATAGATTTGATTTCATTTAGATATATCATATTAAAATTAAATTTGACATAGATCTATCTTATCAAATCCCATAAACTAGATCTCAAACTTAAAAGGATTCATAAGCATTCTAGATCTAGCTTTAGGGAAATCGTCCTTTTTGCATGGAATTTTAAAGAAAATTGGTAGCTTGCATGCATTAGATTTATGTTTTATGTTATAAAAGATAAATTTAGTAATTAGTGTACATCATATTGGCTGCCTAAAATTCAAGCCAATATCCCAAGGAAATCTTGCTTTCCTTGGTTCCCTTTTTTACCTTTTTAACTAGTTTTTACTTAGCATTTTTTGGTTAAAAGTAAGCTGACCCAAAGATACTTTCAGAGTTCTTTTGGGCATATTCCTATCTGATATGATTGATGGTTTTTATAAGGTTTGACAGAAAATAAAGGAATATTCTGTTCGGAAGTGGCCTCAGGAGCATTCAAATCCCCCCAGGGGTCTCCCTTTTGACCAAAACCTTTAATTTTCACACTTTGTAAGCTCTTGATTTCACTCCATATAAGGATAAAGAGGAATTATATAATTTATCTGATATTTTAACCGCTTTTAATAAAATTAATTTTTTTAATAGGCTCTTTCGAGCCCATTCCCCATCCCCCCTGGGGGGATTTGCGTCGATGTCCCTTTTGTTACTTTTTGCTCATTTCTGTTCAAACTAGCATTGATATAATCTGAAAGGTAGTATAATTTATTTAATTACCAATTTCATATTGCATATTTTATATTTCAAAGTAATCGTAATACTTACCCCACAACTTCCCGATTGACTCGAAAGGGGAAAGAGATTCGTGGTAGGACTAATTAGGAAACTAGAATTGTGTATCTGTTTTCTTTTCTATCTTTTATTTTGTAGCTGTTATAAAATTAACCCCTCGTTGATTCCCCAATTGAGATCCACTTGGATCGAAAGAGGTTCCTGGAGGGTTTTCTTTTAAACAAGAACACCCAATTTAAAATTTACTAAAATTAACAAGACTCCGGTGTGTATGCTCTGCACTTGGCTACGGTTCGTCCGATCAGTCAAGCTGTATCAAAAGCACTTGAGTGACTAGTATAATTAGGACTCACTCTCCCAAATTAACAAACCAACAAGTGAAAATCCAACACCTAGATCGAACCATCACGGTGGCAAAATACCCAAAGGAAGCGGGAACTTACTGAAAAATGACCTCGGGGCACTGATCTCTATCACACCCTAACGGGTTTGTTATGAACAATATCCCAAGAGACTCCATTAAGCCCACATATTCCTTATGGGTAGCCATCAAGGTTTAGTTTTGGACATACTCCAAGTACTCTCGGGTATATCTGGAGTCCACCCCTTCGCCTAATTTTAAACAACTCACACCTCAAATTTAACTTAAAACGTACCAAGAGGCAATTCCAAAAAATTCACTCCAAGCACATGCAAGTACATTGATCTTATTTTTTGACTCCATTCTAAGGCACTAGTTATTTTCTTGCTTTATATATATATATTATGTCTCAGCATTGTGCTTTCATGTGTTCATTTTTGTATCTTGCCATCTTTGATTGTCTATAGTTAAATTTCAAAACTCCTAAGTAACTCATTTAGTTTAACATCACTACACTAAGTAATTATCCTTAGTAACTTAATAGGGCCTACCCCCCTTGGCTCCGTTAGGAGTTGTGCCTAAACGGAGGAGTCAAGAACAAGGTGACAGCCTTGACTCGAGACTTGCCCCCAAGGACACATCGAGTGGCTTGAATATTTCTGCCACATGACCCAGGTATGTGAAAGGAGGCAACATTTTTTGGCACCGTTGCCGGGGATAAATCTTTTTATTCCTGAGTATGACTTAGCTTAACTTTTTTCTAAACAACTAAAAAGATAAAAACTTTTGATTGATCTAGTCTTTAAAAAACATAAAAATTAAAACTCGATCCATCTGGCGACTCCATTGTCTAACATCCCTTCAAGAATTTCTACCCGAAGAAACCGCTGACAATTATTCAATCCTCTCCCTGATCCCGAAAGGTTTATTAGGGAAAGATTGAATAGGAATACTTCTCATAGAAACCTTGAAAATTTAGGATACCAATCCCTCTCAGATATCCATCACATATTTGTAGAGAGTCATACCTTCCAATCTCAAGAAATGACGGAATTTTACAAACCCGTTGACTTTTCTCAGATAGTGGGTGCTCCTCATGACATTCTGAATGATGCTATCAAGAAGCTCCCCATATTCAAGGGAAATAATGCCACCACTACCAAGACTCACCTCTGAAAGTTTGAAAAGCACCTGTTCAGTTACTGCAATAATGCTACCTCTAACCATGAAGATGTCAAAATGAAGCTTTTTGCTTTATCCTTAGAGGATGATCCTGCGGAATGGTATGCCGACCTTGGTGATGATTCATATAAAACCCTTAATGAATTCCTAGAAGATTTTAAGAAGAAATGGGGGGAAAAGAAAGAACCAAGACATTTGCTTGCTGCCCTTCATAATATAAAGAAGATGGAAAATGAAATCATTGATGAATTTATTACTAAGTTCAGACGTGTGGTTACGGACCTCCCTAGAGAAATCAAGCCAAGGGATGCCTCCATCCTCATATCTTACATCGAATCTTTCACTGGTGATTTGAGGTACCAGTTAAGGGACAAAGATCCAACCGATCTAAAAATTGCTCAGGATCTGGCCAAGAAAATAGAAAAGAATATGCAATCTTCAGGCAAATCTAACATTCCAGGTTACACTAGGGGAAACACTTCATACAACAAAGAGAAAGGAAAGGCTGTTGAATTAGAGGAAAAGGAAACCTCTAAAGACCCCATGGAAAAGGTAACTAGCCTGATGGAAAAAATGGTTACTAGTCAGAACAAACCCATGGAAATCCAATCTGTACAATTGAATAATATTTAGAACAAAATAATCACACTGGAAAGAAACAATGGACCTAGGAACTTTCAGCCTAAATAGAATCAGGTGTATAAGAAGAAAGCTCCTCAACATGAACCTAGGATTCTAAACCAGTTAGACTCAACTAACCTAGTAGATGAAGTCATTCCGTGGTGTAGACCTTGTGATCAATTCCACCCATAAAGCACTTTCTATATAGCAAATCAAGTTATAGAACATGGAATGGTGGAGGTCAGTAATTAGGAAAAAATGTCAAGTGAGTCTGATCATGTGTGCATGGTAAGCTGAACCTATCCTTTATCAAACCAGCATTCGCAGCAAGCCATGGATTACGATTTTGAGAAGGATCTCCTTTCCAACTTTTATGGTGTAATGCCTTCTCCAGAAGCAATTAAGGAAATGAAGGAGGCCAGGTTCAAGGGAGCTGTGTATCAAAGAAGAGAGAAGCCATCACCGTCTAAACAGTACAAGCTGAAGGACCCAGAGATTCCAGAGTTCTCACATCCTCTCCTCTGAATAGAAGATCAGTCAGAGAATGTGTCCCTAGATGGAGCCAGAATGTTACCACCTAAGTTATACTTAGTGGTTTTTTATCAAGAGAGCCTGGAGAACTGGACAGGTTTAACTTGTTCGGACTTCAGAAGACCTGTGGAAGTACTTCTGGGAAGTGCTTGTTGTACTATATCACATGTTCATACCCCATGGGGGAGTTGTAATAAATTTTCTAGCATGATAGTGTCTGTAAAAGACTCAGTCTCTTAGAATTTATTTGTCAATCCGATCAGCCCAGGGTGTTTTTTCCCTTGGTTATTATTGGTTGTTGAATAAACGACTGATAATTTCTGAGTTTTTCACTCCACACCTCCAAATTTGGGGTGGTCGACTTGGAATTTAGGCCTATTGAGGTTATTAGAGTCTATGTGTCAATGTATAAGCATGCTAGACATCATGATTGAGTCATATGAACATGTCTGAATCCCCCTAGGTGTTTTTCAATTTTTCAAATTTTTAGTTTTTTCAATGTTTTTTATTAAAAATTTAATCCAAAACTGAGGCTATTTTTTAATAGTTTAATTGGAAAAATTGATTTTGTAATAAAAGTGGGCCAAATAATCAGTTTCAGTCATGTAGGTGCTCATTTTCAAACTAAGAGCACCATGTAAACCCATGGACCCACTATTTCCTAGTTTTGACTGATTTTCCATCACTCAGGTCAGAAAGCCCCAAAAATCAATTATTGATTATTTTAATTAATAAATTGATGAATAATGGAGCAAATCCAAAATCATAAATCAGTGGATTTTCAGCCTATTTGATTGAAATCAATTAGATCTGAAGCAGATTAACTGGATCTGACAAATCCTTGACTGAAGGAGGTAATCAAATCAGATCCAGAGTTGATCTTCAGCTTTCTTCATGGGGAATTGCACCCTCTCTCTCTCCTCCACACGTGTGGACTCTCCTGGATGCTCTTTGGACTGATGTGTTGGTGTATGGGTTGATGTGTCAGCTCAATCAAGCCCCCGGTTGACAAGTAGGCTCAGTTCAGCTTCAGTTCTGCATTGATGGACTCTCCATCGGCTGATTTCATTTGATTCCATGAGCAATTGCACCCCCCTTGGGATGGATGTCCTGTATTTTGTATATATCCAGCCACAGCCTCCTCTTCCAATCTAGTTAGAACTGGGATTGAGGTGCTGCTGCTGCTATTGTATTGTTTTTATTGTTCATTTGAAATAAAGAGAATATTTGGAGGCAATATGGTGTTGTGCCATTGTATGTGTGGATGATCATTGCCATTTTTTTACTGAGGTAACCTGTATCTGTGTTCATGATTTGCTAATTGCTTGTAGATCTGTTGTTAAGATTGATAATAAGCTTATTATAATATTGATAGGAAAGGTGCTTTTCAATAAGTTTATTGGCCATCTCTTTCCTTTGATTCATGCTTAGAGATCTAGATTCAGCATGTTCTATAAGCTTATATGCATGTTATTCTGAATCTCTGTGTATGTACTAATCGGATCTCACAAGTTTTTCGGCAAGTTTTTTGATTTCAGCTAAGCTGTAGGTTCCTACATTGGAGAGGATTCTGATCTATTTTGCTTCTTCACTCTCTCCAAAACCTTCCAAAGGCATAGTCCCTCAACATTCCACCTGAAAGCTCCACTGTGGATCTTCAAGGAAAACTAGCATTTCTCTCCTCCTCTTCCTCCCTATAAATTAACTCTTTTACCCGGTTACTTTGTTCATAGCTTTGATTTCATTTATATCTATCATATTAAAAGTAAATTTGACATAGATATATCTTATCAAAGCCCATAAACTAGATCTCACACTTAAAATGTTTCATAAGCATTCTAGATCTAGCTTTAGGGAAATCGTCCTTTTTGCATGGAATTTTAAAGAAAATTGGTAGCTTGCATGCATTAGATTTCTGTTTGTTGTTATAAAAGATAAATTTAGCAATCATTGCACATCATATTGGCTGCCTAAAATGCAATCCAAGATCCCAAGGAAAGCTCGCTTTCCTTCGTTCCCTTTTTTACCTTTTTAACTAGTTTTTACTTAGCATTTTTTTGGTTAAAAGTAAGCTGACCGAAAGGTACTTTCAGAGTGATTTTGGGCATATTTCAGTCTGATATGATTTCTTTTTTTAGAAGGTTTGATAGAAAATAAAGGAAGCTTCTGTTTGGAAGTGGCCTCGGGAGCGTTCAAATCCCTCCAGGGGTCTCCCTTTTGACAAAAACCTTTAATTTTCACACTTTGTAAGCTCTTGATTTCACTCCATATAAGGATCAAGAGGAATTATATCAGTTCTCTGATATTGTAACCATTTTTAATAAAATTAATTTTTTAAATAGGCTCTTTCGAGCCCATTCCCCATCCCCCCTGGGGGGATTTGCATCAATGTCCATTTTGTTGCATTTTTCTCATTTCTGTTCAAACTAGCATTGATCTAATCTGCAGGGTAGTATACTTTATTTAATTACCAATTTCATATTCCATATTTTATATTTCAAAGTAATCATAATACTTACCCCACGACCTCCCGATTGACCCAAAAGGGGAAAGAGATTCATTGTAAAACTAATTATGAAACTAGAATTGTGTATCTATTTTCTTTTCTATCTTTTATTTTTCAGCTATTATAAAATTAACCCCTCCTCAATTCCCTGATTGAGATCCACTTGGATCGAAAGAGGTTCCTGGAGGGTTTTCTTTTTGTAGAAATTCAGGCCTGCAGTAGATTAATTTCACTCACAGCAATTAACAATTGATCATGCAAATTATCAACAATGGAGACTGAATATGGAGCT
>LPNX010448131.1:240612-308510 GCA_001517045.1 Pseudotsuga menziesii
AAAAGCAGTCAACAAAGCAGAAAAAGTAGAAGGGCGCCTAGGAGGCCAGGAATAAAGTAGATTTGATTCCCAGGACTTTCCCAAGCGCTCCATGAGTCAATAATGGCAAGTTTGACCTCTATGGATAGGCAATTGACAACTTGCACATGGTGGGACTCATGGACTAGGCAAATAAGACAAAATAAATGAAATAATGTCTAAGTGGGTAAATACTATGGGTTGATTATTCTAACACTTTTAAATAAGAACACCCAGTTTAAAATTTACTAAAATTAACAAGACTCCGGTGTGTATGCTCTGCACTTGGCTGCGGTTCGTCCAATCAGTCAAGCTATATCAAAATCACTTGAGTGACTAGTATAATTAGGATTCACTCTCCCAAATTAACAAACCAACAGGTGAAAATCCAACACCTAGATCGAACCATCACGGTGGAAAAATACCCAAGGGAAGTGGGAACTTACTAAGAAGTGACCTCGGGGCGCCGATCTCTGTCACACCCTAATGGGTGCGTTATGAACAATAGCCCTAGAGACTCCATTCAGCCCACATATTCCTTGCCGGTAGCCGTGAAGGTTTAGTTTTGGACATACTCCAAGTACTCTCAGGTATATCTGGAGTCCACCCCTTCGCCTAATTTTAAACAACTCACACCTCAAATTTAACTTAAAACGTACCAAGAGGCAATCGCAAAACATTCACTCCAAGCACATGCAAGTACATTGATCTTATTTTTTGACTCCATTCTAAGGCACTAGTTATTTTCTTGCTTTATATATATATTGTGTCTCAGCATTGTGCTTTCGTGTGCTCATTTTTGTATCTTGCCATCTTTGATTGTCTATAGTTAAATTTCAAAACTCCTAAGTAACTCATTCAGTTTAACATCACTACACTAAGTAATTATCCTTAGTAACTTAATAGGGTCTACCCCCCTTGGCTCTGTTAGGAGTTGAGCCTAAACGGAGGAGTCAAGAACAAGGTGATAGCCTTTACTCGAGACTTTCCCCCAAGGACACACTGAGTGGCTTGAAGATTTCTTCCATGTGACCCAAGTCTGTGAAAGGAGGCAACACTGTACATACCACTATAGGAGATGTAGAAAGAATTTTATTTCATCATGGTCTCCTAAAAATTTTGTTTCAGCACCAGTTAAGTCTTTTTGGTTGATCCTGGGATGAATTTTTAGATGAACATGGTTTTGGGTTGACTCAATATTAGTCGATGATGCGCCCCAAAAAGCATAGAAAACATAAAGGTCCCCTTAAATTTGGTGTCGGGTCTCAGCCAAGAAGTGTTGAGTCACTTGGATTGGATGCACCTGTAGGGAATAATACAGAACATACAATTGCAGTAGAACCTCTTCCTTTAATTGTTGAAACCCCTGTAGTTTTGGCTTCACTTGGAGAACTTCATACTGTACCTGTAGATGAAGGGAAAAAGTTGAAGAGGATAACGAAGAAAAATAGAAACCCAATTTCAAGTTAGACTTGTCAAATATCCCTATTGCAAAATTAGGTTCTCGCAGGATTACTAGAAGTATGAAATATTCTACTTCAATAACAATTCTGCAGGTCCAAGACTCTTCATTAATCAAAATTTTGAGTGAATAATAATATTATCGTTTGATGGACTTATCTTCATAGGAGCATGAGGATAAAATTGATAATCTTGTAGCATCTCTGAATGATGGTTTTGATGGAATTCAGTCACATGTTCTGTGAAACGATACAAAGATCAAAAGAGAGTCTTCATTTACTGATGATTCTTCATCAGAGAAGACGCTAAGAAGCATCATGAAGACCATGAAGTTAAAACAACAAATCATTCATTTAAAAAATAAATTGGAAAGGTTCAAATCAAATTCAATTGTTTTGAAATATGAAGTACAAAACTCGAGGAGTGAATTATTAGCCTGGGTAAATCGATGGCGGAATTTAGAAGTGACGAAATATAAGTTGAAAGCTCTGAAGAATCGTTAATTTATGATAACAAAAATTTTCTGAAGCATGAAAATAAATATATAATTGAGAATGTAAAGATAAATGTTAAATTATCAAAGACAATAATAACAATTAAAGCAAAGATTTCAATTTGAAAATAGTCTATTTCATTTTCGGCTAAAACTCAGGATATCAAATAGGTAAGTGAAAAATGTGATTAGAAACTTGCAGAAACCAAGATTCTGTAGGTTTGCTTTAAATTTGGTTATATCAATGTTACATTCGTTGTTATCATTTTTAATGAACATTAATAGATTTGCAACTGATTTTTCAGGTATACATCTTTGAAGCTAATTTATTGGAGGAGAATGATTTTTGCGTTGATAGCTGGCATACATTCTCGATGGTCACATTTTGTTTGCTTCATTGGATGCTCATATTTTCCAGGTGCTTCTTTATGTGTCAATTGAGTCATATCATCAATAGAACGAATATAGGGATGGCCATGAGTTATCTTAACAACTGTTAAGAAACTATTTTTACTATTTTTGTAAATAAATCCTAAAATAACTCGAAGACAGTGGTTTTGTTTATGTATATAAGTTCCAAACAGTTTTTGGAATAGGGATGGGAGTACTAAGAAACTACTTGTTGAAATTAAATATATTTTCTGGTTGCAATTGATCTGCTGGAGTTTTCTTCGTGGATGTTGTCAGACTAGTATTTCAAAGACTGGTATCACTCTTTGTTTTTTAGTTTTTTGGAAACTTTAATCTATATTTCAATAGCTAATTTTCATCTTAAAATTTTTGTGCAGATATACTTGGTTATTCTTGCATTAATTCTATTTGAATTACTCTTATCACATAATGTTAGTGTTTGATATAGATACTGTTGTAATCATTTAATTTTAACACTTGTGGATGATCTTGATTAAGTAGTATTATATTTCATAACTTGTTATCGATTGCATCTATATTTTCATATGGTGATTTGATTAATAAGTGATTCAAATTATATTCAGAAATCTAGTGTTGAACATTAATTAATCATTGACAGTTACATTACATAATAGATGAAGTGGTTTCTCATTTTATTTTTCTGTTTTTGTAAATTTTATTGAACAGAGTTATTTTGATGATAATAATTCTGATAATTTTCTATCTAGAATTATATCATTTATTTCCCTTTGGTATCTTTAATTGTTAATTAATAGTTAATATAATCAATTAATTTTCTCTCCGCTGAGATAGGAGATTAGTTTAGTTTTAATTCATAGTTTTAGCTTAGATTTTACGTTTAGGTTTATGTTTAGCAACTGTTAGTTATATTTTAGTTAGATTAGTTATTTAACATCTAAAACTATTTCTTAAGTTATAAATCCAAAAAAAAAAAAACAAGAGACTTTCCCTAAGAAAGAAAAGTTAGGATAACTTAGACTTAGAAAGTAACATTAGGAATTAAATTTAACTTTAGATTAATATAGGAAATATTTTGCTGAGTTTTAAAAATCATATTCTCCTTAAGAGAATAAAACTTAGCTGGCAGTAGGATACCATAACCTATGAAATCAAGTTAAGTTAAACATACCGAGAACTGTATTAAGTAACCTATGTGGGCTTAATTTCCTCTGTTGGCCTAGGTCATAAAATTAGGCTCTGCTTAACCTGGTATATTTTCTTACATTTGCAGGAGTTTGATGTACCTGCTACATCTCTTGATTTTCTGGTGCCTTTGGAACTTCATTTTCTTTGATTTCGTAAAGTATTGTGTACTCTGTGTTTTTTGTTTCCTCTTTCTTTCCTTGCAATTGATCTTTGTACATAACGTTTTCATTGAATACTACATCTCTACTCCTAATGATTTTGTGTTTATTATAATCCCATAAACGATAACCAAAATCATCAACCCCATATCCAATAAAGGTACATTTATTGGATTTATCCTCAAGATTTGTTCTATCTTCGTTATCAATATGGACAAATGCTTCACAACCGAAATTTCTCAAAAATGAGTAGTTTAACTTTTTACATGTCCATGCCTCCTATGGATTTCTACCATCCAAAGTGCTTGAAGGCCCCCTGTTTATTAAATAAATAGCAATGTCTAGAACATCATCCCAAAACTGTAAGGGCAACCCTGCATGCAATCTCATACACCTTGTAGGTTCCATGATGGTTTTGGTCATCCTTTTCGACACACCATTTTCTCATGGTGTTTGAGGGACTATCTTCTCTATGAATCCCATTGTGTGAATAGTAACTATCAAACTCCTTGCTGTAGTATTCACCTCCATTATCATATCTAAGACATTTCATATTTTTTCCTGTCTCGTTCACAGCTAAAGCTTTCCAATTCTTAAAAGTATTAAATGTATCAAATTTCTGTGTAATGCAATAAACCCAAGTTTTTTTAATTGTATCATCAATAAAACTAACATAATAATGAGAGCCACCAAGAGATTGTACCTGAGATGGTCCCCATACATATGTATGCACAAGCTCTAAATTTGCATTCTTATTCTGTTTCCCAACCTTGAGAAATATAACTCTCTTGTGTTTTCCATAAACACGGTTCTCACAGAATTCCAAACTTACCTGCTTCAGATCTGGAAGCAGTTTCCTTGAGTGGAGAATTTGCATCCCCTTCTCACTCATGTGGTTAATCCTATGATGCCACAATGTTGCACCTATTTCTATGGAAACTACATAGATACAATAATAAGTATTATGAGGAAACAAATGCAATTTACCTACCCTATCTCTGTTTTCTATTACCAGTGCTCCTTTAGTGATATTCCACCACATTTTTCCAAACTTAGACAAACACCCATTATTCCCCAACTGCCCTATTGAGATCATATTTATTTTCATAGAAGGATGTTCCTCACATATTTTAGCATCCATTCATTTCCATTATTTACTTTAATCGATAACTTACCCATTCCAACCATTTTACATGGTTCATCATCCCCCAATAAAACATGTCCAAAATCACCCTAAACATAATTATGAAAGAATTTCCTGTCGGGTGTAGCATGACATGAGGCCCCTGAATATACTACATAGTAATCACTAGAGTATCTAATGCAATAATCAAATAATATTGCTACATTAATTCCTGAGTAGTCTCTTGCTTCCTCTCTCCATTCTTCTTTGGAGCTCTGCAGTCTTTCCTCAGATGTCCTTTCTTACCATAGTTCCAACACTCTATTTTTATGAATCCAAACTTGGGTCTTCCCTTTCTATACTTGTTGTGATTACCTAGGATCCTTGCTCTCTCCTTTTGTCTCGGTCTGCTCTCCATGGTCAACGCATTACTTGATGTCTCACTTGTGCTTTTTATTCGCATTTCCTCTCTAAGAATAACACCAACAACATCATCAAATTTAAGAGTGTTTGAACTAGGGACAGAGTTACTTATAGCCAAGACCAAGCTATTCCATCTTTTTGGCAATGAGCACATGATTAGAAGATCCCTAACCTCATCATAAAATTTCATGTTTTACAAAACTTAACTGACTCATAAGTGTATTAAGCTCATTTAAATGGTCAGCAACAGATCCACCTTTCGAAACCTTCATATTAAATCAACGCTTCATTAAAAATACCTTGTTGGAAGCCGAGTGTTTTTTGTAGAGCTTAGCCAATGAACTCATGACACCCTCTGTTGTTTTTTTGTTTCGAGATATTGAAATCCACCAATAAATCCAGGCACAACTATATTGTTCTCAGTGCCTTTCTATCAAGAACCTCCCATTATTCATCCTTCAAAGCCGCTGGCTGTTTTGTTTTTCCTCCCAATGATAGGTAGAGATCCTTCTATTACAAATAGTCCTCCATTTTCCTCTTCCATAAATGGTAGTTTTGGCCATTAAATTTATCGACCCTAAACTTTCCCCCTTCCTCCATTACTCCCACTCGAACCAGGAACCCTCCTTTCTTGTGAGTTTACCAGACAAATAGACATTTTGACTCTAATACCAATTGTTAGAAAAATAGGACTGCAGAGAAATAACAATTATACAGTTAAATCATAAAACGAGATGCAAAACACATTAAACTCATTACAAGAGAGACATAGATTTAACGTAGTTCACCCCAAATATGGTCTACGTCCACACAGAAATTTCTAGTCCTTTATATTATATCATCCAACAAGATGAATGGATACAACCTAAACCAACCCTACTACACTTCCTCTTCATGCTCTCATAGTCACCCTCACACAATCACAAATATTATTTACAATTCTACAATACAGTACACAACCGTATTACAATTCTTTCTTTTATAGGGGTAATACCATGGGAAAATACTATGGGTTGCCCAATACCATGGGTCCAAAAAACTATTGGCAAACACACATCCCAAAAATTTCCTTCAAGGGAAAATCCCTCGAACCCCTATCGGGTGCCCATAATCCCCCAGACCCCCCAACTGGGGGGGATGGGCTCCTATGGGAGTCGCACCCCTGAACTGGGGTGAGTGTACAGTACAACTGATCAATAACATCTTTGGATCTACAAGATCAGGCTCCAGAACAAACATTAGACTATGGTGGTTAAAGGGAGTATTATAATTAATTCTAACATCCCCCCTTAATCCTAACTTGGACAAGTTGGGCCCTGGAAACTAATACCAAAGGTCACCCATACAATCTAATGCAAAAAAATAACTTCTCAATAAACCAAGGAAATGGGGAAAACCTCATTGGAACCCTGCTTCCCCCACAAAAAAAAATTTAACAATGGAACCAAGAATAATAACTGAATCAAGCCTTCACACTAAGAATAGATCTAATATAGACAAATATATTTTCAATGAAAGACTTCGTGAATATGTCTGCAATTTTATCCTTTGTAGGAAAGTAATGTAGAATCAATATGCACTAGTTCTCGGATGTAGTGCAAGTGGAATTCAATGTGCTTGGTCTATTTCTTCCATATTGGATCACTTGATATATTGATTTCACTTTAATTATCATAGAAGAGGCATAGTGAGGGAGATGTGTGAATTCCAGACTCTATTACAATCCCATGTAGACAAAATACCTAAATAGTTGTATCCATAGCCCTCCGATACTCTGCTTCAACTAAAGAGAGGGAAAGATATGCTTTCTTCTTGCTTAAACAATAGATTGGTCCAGATCCCAACATGAACACAAATATTGATGTAAATTTCTTGTCACTACTATCACCAGCACAGTCTGAATAAGTTAAACCAAATAGATATAGCTATGCACCAACATAATAGTGGATCCAAAAGTCCCACGTACCTTGCACATAATGCAATATCCTATATGAATCTAGCAACAACATTCATAGCATAATATAAATCTGTCTTCGAATAAGTGAGGTACAATATGCTACCAATCAACTTTCTGTAGAGTGTACTATCTAGGGGTGTGGAACCACCTTCTTCCAACTTGATCCCAGATAAGAAGGGGAAGGGTGTTTCTTTACAATCAATCATGTGGTATCTTTAGATCAAATCTCCTATGTATCTGGAATGTGTAATCATGATACCCGAAGCTTTTTTATTCACCTCAAGGCCAATAAATTTTCTTAGCATCCCTAGATCAATCATGGAGAATTCCTCTCTCAAAGTTGACTTGATGCCTCTTAATCTAGCAGCTGATCCACTAGTAATGAGCACATCATCCACATATAGAACAATCAACAGTAAGAAAACTCTTTTTTTGCTGCATGTAGACATTGCATTCAGACTTGAATCTCCTGAATTTTTATGACAATAGGAAGGCATCCATCTTGGCATACCATGCGCTTAGGGCTTGCTTGATCCCATAGAGATATTTCCTCAGTTTTCAAAACAAAGAGGAATATTCAATGTACCCCTCAGGCTGTCTCATGTAGATCTCTTCTTCCATGTCACCATGTAGGAATGCACTCTTCACATCCATGTGATGTACCTCCCACTTCTTTTAAGTTGCAATGGCCAAAAGTAGCCTTATGGAATCCATTCTTGCAACAAGAGATAATGTCTCATTTTATTCTAGCCCATGAACTTGTGAGTACCCCTTTTCCACTAACCAAGTCTTGTACCTGGTAGTGGTTCCATCAACTGCTAACTTAGTCTTATAGATGCATTTGGACTGAACTACCTTTCTCCTAGGAGGTAAGGAGACAAGCTTCCAAGTCTAGTTTTCTTGTAGTGAATCAAACTCATCATCCATGGCTTCCTTCCATCTTGGATCATGGAAAGCCTCCTTGTAGGAGGGTGGATATGACCCCATCATCATCAAACACCTCTCTAGGAGAAGTGGTTTTGTATGGCAGAGTGGAAGGTTTCCATCTTGATACTGAGATCTTTTTCTTCTTTTGTCATCTGGATCCCCAACACTATTCCCAGCTGATTCAATGATATTTTGGTCCCACTTAGGCCTTTGATTGAGAGTAGGTATTGGATCTGCATCTATATCTACTTGAGGTTTATTCTCAATATCAAAATATTGATCATATTGGCCCTCATCTTCTGAATCTGAAATATTAGTTAATACATCATCATCGACAAATGGAAATGGTTGAGTAATTATACCTTCTTCTTCTTCACCTAACTATGGATCATGTACCTGATATTCTTCAAATTTAACACTTCACTCTATGAACCACTTTTTGGTTGCAATCTCCATCAATTTTTATTCCTTTGCATCATTTTCATATCCCAACAATATCCATTCACTACTCTAAGCTTGGAAGAATTTCCTCTTATTAGTCGAGATTATGTCCCATGCTTTGGAGCCAAAAACCCTCAGATGTGAGCCATTGGGCTTATGTCCTATGAATTTTTTGAAAGGAGTGATCCCAATCACTGAATTTTGAGGAACTCTATTCTGGATGTACAAAGAAAAGTTTACTACTTCATCCCATAGATATGGAGGAATACTTTTTGCTTCAAGAAGGCACATAGGCATCACTTTCAAAGATTTGTCATTCCTCTCAGCTACACCATTTTGGTGTGATGTGTATGGGACTGAATATTGTATTTGAATACCTCTTGAATCACACAACTATTGAAGTTCTCTTTTGACATACTCTCCTACATGATCTGGTCTGAGTGCTTTGATCTTATTCCTGAGAGTGTTCTCAACTAAGGATTTGAAAACTTTAAATTTTTCAAACACCTCAGACTTCTGCTTTAGAAAGTATATCCAAAAATAACTTGAACAGTCATCAACGAAAGTTAGAAAGTATCTAGATCCATTCATATATGTTGTAGCCATTGGTCCTGAGACATCACTATGAATCAAATCCAGTGTTGTTAATGTAATTGTAACTTTACAATGTATTCACTTGTATTTCTTATCTATTGTAACCCGATGTTTATTATGGGATGTTATCATGTCATGTCATGCCCCGATGTTTCGATCGGGAAGATCTATAATGTAAACAAGTCATGTCAAGTCATTGTGGGTAACCCTCCTATTGTCTAAGGGTTAAAGTCCCTGCAATTTCGGGGCACTAGGGTTATTAGACTCTCCTAGAGAGGTCATCCCTAGTAGGTTTTTATTCATGCCAAGATTAGTATCAATAGAGAGTTGGAATCTCTATTTAGAACACATCACAAACACACTCAAGTGTAGTGTATAGTTGAGGAAGGAGAAAACACTGGGGCTAGACAAGAAGAAGGTTACTGCTATTGGGAGATCATCGTACTATTTTGGGGTTTTATCTTTTGTGTTGATTCTATCTCTGAGGAAGTTGCAGGGTTTTCTCCATTTATGGATTCCCTGAGGAAAAACGCTATGTTCATTGTCTCTTGTGTTTGATTCTTGTACTTGTTGTTCTCTTAGTTAAAGATCCTCACATAATGCTAGCTTGAATGTTGAAAAACTAACATGGTATGAGAGCTAACCTAAGAAGAAGACACTGTGTAGCTGCGGGAACTAGGGATTCCTACTTTGTGGATCTCTCTCCATAGATTTTCAGCAAAAGTAAGCTGGAATAACTCTCCTCCTTAGGGCGCATATTTATGTCGAAGTAGAATCCAATTATGAGGTTTTTCAGTTTGGACCCGACACTACTGACAAAAATTAGGGCTTTTCACAGAAGATGAATTTTTCAGTGAGCCCAGGCATGGATTTATCTCCTCCCCAAAATTGAAGTTAAGAATCAATTTCAAAGCATTTGGTTGGATAGAAATCTGGAAAAGCAAAACCTTAACTTTGCTCCTGAACCAGCTTTGCAGGATATCAGCTCAAAATTCAGATCCGACATCTTGACCTGGTAAGACCTAAAATCTTTTGTATTTCCATTTAAGGTTCTTAGTTAAGATGTCTCATCATACCAAGCTTGATGAAAAGCTTGAGGTAGTTGATAACTTTCGAGCCTAGAAGTATAGGATCTCCTTGGTCCTGTAAGAGAATGAGTTAGACTCCTACATCCATGAGGAGGTTCCAGTTCCAGAGGGAGATGAGGCTAAGGCCTTGCATAAGAATAAGTTGGTTATGGAAAAGAGAATCATTGTTGATTCTATTAAGGATCATCTCATACCATAGATGTCCTCCCTAAAGACACCTAAAGCTATGTTTGATGCCCTAACCAAATTTTTTCAAGGGAAGAGCATAAGCTGGAAGATGACTCTGAGAAACCAACTAAAGAATGTGAAGATTCAGAATGTAGAAACAATCTAGTCTTACTTCACAAGAGTTTCTTAGATCAAGGAACAACTAGAAGCAGTAGATGAAGAAGTGGAAAATGCAGAGATTGTGATGACTACCTTGAATGGCCTTCCTAGGTCATGGGATTCTTTCATCCAAGGGATCTGTGCTAGAAGAAGTTAGAACAGTTCAGCAGACTATGGGAAGAGTGCTCTCAAGAAGAAGCTCGGATAGCAGCTCGAGAAGAAAAGATGGGAAGTGAAGATCAAGCTCTCATGGTACACTCCAAGTCAACCAAAAGAAGATCTCATCACTCTAGAGGTAAGCACTCTCACAAAGATAACACTAGAAAATATTTGTCTAGGATCATATGTTATACATGTGATGAAGCAGGACATTATGCAAGAAATTGTCTTAAGAAACAAAAACTAACAAAAAGGAGGAACAAAAGAAGATATCATGTTCATGTTGTAGAGGATGATGAACCATCCAAGAAAAGAACCAGATATGAAAGTGAAGATTCTTCAAGAAAGGATGAATATGTTTTGATTTCCACTCTCACAGGAAACATTACTCATGGAAGAAATGATTGGCTAATAGATAGCGGGGCTTCCAAACATATGACAGGATTCAAGGAATCCTTTGTGAGACTTTCAAAACTTGAATCACCTCACAAAGTGAAGCTAGGAGATAACTACCAATATCCAATAAAAGGAAGTGGGGAATCTTCCTATAAGCTAGAATCTGGAAAGTCTCTGACAATGAAGGAAGTATTGTTTATGCCAGGACTCAAGACGAACCTCCTCTCCATCTCGGCATTAGATGCAAAAGGAATGCGGGTTGCATTCATAGATGGTCAAGTCATCATGTGGCCAAAAGGAAAGACTATCGATGATGCAATGGTGACTGGAGAACAAGAAGGAGGATTGTACAAATTAAAGGGCCATCCAAAACAAGCCTTGGTCGATGACACAATAGAGCCAAGTGAACTTTGGCATAGAAGGCTTGCACATGTGCATTACAGAGCACTACCACTTGCAAGAAAAGTTGTTGAAGGTATTCCACAAATCCAAGCAAAACATGATGGGGTCTGCAAAGGATGTGCGAAAGGAAAGAATACAAAGAAGACCTTTCCAAGCAACGAAAGAAAAGCAAAAGAAATCTTGGAAATAATCCACCCCGATGTATGCGATCCTATGTCATCAAACTCACTAAGCAGGTATGCATATTATGTTTCTTTTATTGATGACTTTTCTAGGAAGACATGGGTTTACTTCATTAAGAACAAAGACGAAGTATTCAGCAAGTTCAAGGAATTCAAAGCCTTGATCGAGAACCACACTGAAAAGAAGATCAAGACCCTTCAATCAGATAATGGGGGAGAATTCACTTCAAATGAATTCAAAGAGCTATGCAAAGAATTAGGGATTAAGAGGGAGTTGTCCACTCCTTATAATCCACAATAGAATGGGATTGCAGAGAGGAAGAATAGAACTATCATGGAAGCTGCAAGATCAATGCTTCATGATCAAGACCTTCCTATGCATCTTTGAGCGGAAGCTGCCAGAACAATGGTGTATGTACAGAACTGTACTCCACATAGAGTACTCAAGAATAAGACTCCTGAAGAAGTCTTCTCTGGAAAGAAATTAGAAGTCAGCCATCTCAAAATATTCGACTGTTCTGTGTACATACACATTCCAAAAGAGAAGAGAACAAAATTAGATCCTTCAAGAAAGAAGAGTATATTTGTGGGATACTCCGAAAGCTCGAAAGCTTACAGAATATATTTTCCAAGATACAAGAAGATTGACATCAGTAGGGATGTGACATTTGATGAAGACATAGCTTACAACAAATCCAGAAAGAGACCTGCTTAAGAACCCGAAGAAGTAGAAGCACCCAGAATTCATGATACAACCATGAATGAAGAAACTCAAGAAGAAGATTGAGAATTTGAAGAACCACAAAGACCTGTAGATCCACCTCTGGAGAAGAATCCTCATAAGAGGAAACGTGCTTGGGTACAAGAACTTATCCAAGGTGCAGAAATATATGGGGCTCAAGAAGAAAATCATAGAGAAAGAAAGAGGACCAAATATTGCTCCGGGTATGTAGCATTACTATGTGATTTCATTGATAAAGAACCTTCCAGTTATGAAGAAGCGGCAGAACGAAAAGAATGGAAGGATGATATGATCAAAGAATACCAATCAATCATGAAGAATGATGTTTGGGATGTTGTCCCAAGACCAGATGGGAAGTCAGTTGTAACTTCAAATGGATCTACAAGATCAAACATGCTGCAGATGGTAGCATTGAAAAATATAAGGAAAGATTTGTGGCTTGGGGTTTCTCTCAGAAAGAAGGAATAGATTATGAATAAACCTTTGCACCTGTAGCCAGATACACTTCCATCATATCAGTACTTGCTCTGGCTATAGTGATGAAATGGAAGATACACCAGATGGATGTCAAGACTGCTTTCTTGAATGGTGTAGTGGAAGAGGAAGTGTATGTAGAACAACCACTCGGTTTTGAGACACATGACAGGGAGTATCATGCGTGTAGATTGATGAAAGCCCGGTATGGTTTGAAATAGGCACCCAAGATATGGTATGGTAGAATTGAAAGATTTCTATCCAGTTTGGGATTTACCAAGAGTAAAACAGATTCCAACCTTTACTACAAGGTTGAATATGGCAACCCAGTGATGCTTCTACTGTATGTAGATGATCTATTTGTGACCGGTATGGATGGGTTGATTGCTGATACGAAGAGAGAGCTTGCTACCGAGTTTGAAATGAAGGATTTGGGTATGATGCATTATTTTATAGGCATGGAGGTGTGGAAAGTCCAGATGGAATATTCCTTGGATAAGGGAAGTATGCAGTAGAGACCCTAAAGAGGTTTGGGATGATGGACTGCAAAGCCATGGCCACACCTATTGCATCGACCTTGAACCTATTGAGCGATGCTTCATCAGATTCGGTTGATGCTACGATGTATCATCAAATGATTCGGTCCTTGATGTACCTGACGAACACGAGACCAGACATTTTCTTTGTTGTGAACACCTTGAGCCAGTTCTTGATAGATCCGAAAAATGTTCACTTGATTGCTACAAAGCATATTCTGAGGTACCTGAGGGGTACAGTTGATTATGGGCTCAAGTACAATGCGAATCAAAAGATTAACCTAGAGGGTTATGTTGATTATGATTGGGCAGGCAGTGCCATTGATAGGAAGATTACTTTAGGGTGTTGCTTCAGTATGGGATCAAGTGTGATCTCCTGGTTTAGTAGGAAGCAATCCTGTGTGGAACTGAGTACAACTGAAGCAGAGTATGTCACAGCTTGTTCAGCTAGTTATGAGGTAGTATGGCTGAGGAACCTACTGTCTGATTTATTTGATCTCCAGTTGGATGCTACTTGTATACATTGTGACAACCAGAGTTGTGTAAAGTTGTCAGAGAATCTAGTGTTCCATGACAAGTTGAAGCATATTGAGATCAAGTATCACTATATTAGGGATATGGTGCAGAGGGGAGCAGTTAAGCTCCAGTATGTTGCGACGAATGATCAGATCGCTGATGTGTTGATGAATCCATTAGCTAGAGTGAAGTTTGAGTACTTCAGGGAGAAGCTTGGTGTTCTCCAGATCGAGGTCCCTTCCAAGGAGAAGTGATGAGTCCGAAATCCATTTTAACGAGCAGGTCAGATGTAAGGGCTGAGACATTATGTCATGGTGAGAGGATTTGGTTCCTTCCATGTCAGATATGAGTGTTGAATGCCATTCTGGGAATGGAGGTACCTGGTCAGTTACCAGGAACACTCAGTCTGGGACTGAGAGATCCATTTTGATGAGTAGGTCATATGTAAGGGTTGAGCCATTATGTCATGGCTAAAGGATTAGGTCCCTACCAGGTCAAATGTGAGTGCAGGCCATTCTGGAGAGGGTGTAGGATTTGGTTCCTACCAGGTCAGATATAAGGGAAACTTCCATTCTCCGGGAGAATGGAGGCACCTGGTCCATTACCAGGTAGCTCAGTCTGGGACTGGGGGCCATTCTGGCGAGGGTGTAGGATTTGGTTCCTACCAGGTTAGATGTGAGTGCATTCCTTTCTGACAAGGGTGTAGGATTTGGTTCCTACCAGGTCAGATGTAAGTGCTGAAGCCTTTTCATAGATGATAGTGATGTCCTATCATGCTAGTGAATGTGAGTGCTGGGACTTTCTGATGTGATTGTAGGTTCCTACATGATCATATGTGAGTGTTGGGCATGCGTTTCTGATGAGTAGGTCAGATGTAAGTGTTGGGCCGGCCATTCTGATGAGTAGGTCAGATATAAGCACTAAAGAATACCTACATGATGGCTAGGCCTACAACCAGCATGAAAGAAGGATGGCTCTGTAGAACTTCCTATAACAAGAAGAATCATGAGATAGCACATATGATGATGACCAGAGGAGATCCAGATCGAGTCATGATCCAGATCCAGTTATGATGACTCCGATATATCTAGATCGAGTGATGATCCAGATCCAGCAGTGATGATCCAAATCGAGTGATGATCCAGATCCAGCAGTGATGATCCAGATCGAGTGATGATCCAAATCTAGTGATGATGTCCAATGATGATCTAGATCAAGTGATGAACTAGATCCAGTGATGATGATCCAGATCTATAAATGAAGATGGCATGAAGATAAATATGACTTGAAGACGAAGATAACTTGGAGATGTAGATGACGAGAAGATCCAGAGAAGAAGACCAGTGATGAAAATTGTGTCGAGAGAATACCTTCCTAGTTAAGAGGGAGTGTTAATGTAATTGTAACTTCGAAATGTATTCACTTGTATTTCTTGTCTATTGTAACCCAATGTTTATTATGGGATGTTATCATGTCATGTCATGCCCTGATGTTTTGATTGGGAAGATATATATTGTAAATAAGTCATGTCAAGTCATTGTAGGTAACCCTCCTATTATCTAAGGGTTAAAGTCCCTGCATTTTTGGGGAACTAGGGTTATTATACTCTCCTAGAGAGGTAAGCCCTAGTAGGGTTTTAGTCATTTCGGGATTAGTATAAATAAAGAGCTGGACTCTCTATTTAGAACACATCACAAACACACTCAAGTGTAGCGCATAGTTGAGGAAGGAGAAGACACTGGAGCTAGACAAGAAGAAGGTTACTATTCCCAGGAGATCATCTTACTGTTTTGGGGTTTTACCTCTTGTGCTGATTCTATCTTTGAGGAAGTTGTGGGGTTTTCTCCATTTATGATTTCCCCAAGGAAAAACACTGTGTTCATTGTCTCTTGTGTTTGATTGCTGTACTTGTTGTTCTCTCAGTTAAAGATCCTAACATAATGCTAGCTTGAATGTTGAAAAACTAACAAGTGTCGAGGAAACTCTTCTTTTCTTCCCAACCTCATACCTTCTCTCTGGATGCTTCCTTACCAAGAAACCAATGCATACACATTTAGAGAAGTTTATGAGACGAAATCCCTCAAATATGTTTTCATTTTCTATCGGCTGGAGATACTTGAAGTTTAAGTGGAAAAATATTTTATTCCAAAACCTGCTTATGTCATTGGAATGAGTCAATAGGGAAATAAGATCTCAATTATGAAGAAAGTGAGAAAACTCATATGCCTTGAAGGAATGATTAGCAACTCCTTGTGCTGTCAAATTCCCACTAGATATTTTGGAGATATCCAATGTGTCAGGATAAAATGTGACTCGCTTAGGTGAGCTTGTATGAGTCATCTGGTATATAGAGAACAATTTGCTTCTAGGAAAGGGACATAGAGCACATTCTTGAATACTCCATGCTTAAATTTGATGGAACCTTTCCTAACAACTAGGATTTGTGAGTCATCTCCCATGTGGATTCTTGGTACTCTAGAGAGATCCAGAGAAGAGAATGATTATTTGGAGGATATAGTGTGGTTGGAGGCTCCATAATCAATGAGAAAAGATCGTAACTGAGAAAATATTTCCTTCATAGCATGGAATCTCTCATGATCTTCAGTCTTGCTTTCAACATCATATATCTTTGCTCCTTCAAGAAGGGTAATATTGTTTTGTTCAAGGACTCTATACATCTGGTCTATGGTTTTCTTCATGCATAGATTTTTTGGATGCTTCCCTCTCTTGTAGTAAGAGAAATTGGCCTTGTCAAAATTCTTGTGCGTGTACTTATTAGAACCTGAGGCCCCTTTTGAAGGATTATGATTATCCTTAGGATTCAAAATCAATGTTTTTCTTCTATTTTCCTTTATGCTTCCCCTTTTCTTATGCATTTTTAGTCTCCCTAGCTAAGAGATCCTGATTTTGGAGGCTTTGAGAGACCCCATTTGTATCATCTTATTTTTTTTCCCGAACAAGAGATTCTGTGAAGGAATCAAGGGCTGTCATTCACCAATTATGAGTTTTTATTCACCTGGAGTGAAAATTAGAAATGAACACTAAGAATTCTGAGCCAATTTTGCTGAGAATTGAGAGCACCAATTGCTTATCCTTCTTTTCAATGCCACATTGCTTGCACTGTGTGACAAGGGGTTTGAATTTTCAGAAGAATTGTTGGATAGTTTTGAAGTTGTTGGGTTGAAGAGAAATCACCTCATTCTCCATAATATGGCCTCTTATCTCATCCTAGTTTCTGAACAGTGATTCGAGCTTCTTCCATACTTTGCTCAGAGTTTCTAATCCATCAATATGGAATATTAACTCCCTGGAGATATGAATACACATGAATCCAAAGGATTCATCCATCTTGTTCAAATACTTCCTCCTCTTAAGAGGTTGTTCGGGTTTGACCTTTATTGCACAATACTATCTGCATATCATCCCTTGAATAAAGATAGCTGAAGGGCTTGAGGATACTGGGTCTCAAGGATGTTGAATTATCCATCTTGAAGCTTCAAGGAAAAACACAATTCTTCAAAAATCTTCAATTTACCTACAAAAACACTTCAATTCGAATTCAAACCAATTCAATCACTCTCTACTTTGACATGTGCACTTTATTTGGGTGGATCACACCTGCCTAGACTTCTCTAGAAAAAATACAGAGGGAGAAAGGCACATATACCAAGAATTATGTGGAACCTAATTGCTTCTAGTGCATGAATGGATGTTTTTGAGGGTTGAAGTTGGACTGATTACAAGATATAATACCATGTTTGATTTAGCAAATATTAGGATCCTCAAGCCTCAATGAATTCACTTCGAAATGAGGTTGAAGGATAAAATAAGTAATTCAGTGAACATTGATCAAACATTCATGGTGAAATCAAACAACCAAGAAGACAAAATTGGTCATCATAACATTACATCCAATATTATTAACGTGTGTGTAATACAATGATGATACAATAGGGAGAATTTAAATCCACTAGGTATGATTTGAATGCACCAACTTGGACTGACTCAAGTGCTAACTCAATGTGAGAGAATCACCACTGATATATCACTAATCTAACTCACCATAAACAAATCAATTCAGAGTTAGTTAACTGGAAAATGTTGGTAGGAAAAGGAACCTAAGTTCCTTGAATCAGGGAAAAGTAGCTCTAGAATAACTGGAGATGAACTAAATGATGCCCATTTGAGGATAACTCAACAAAGACAAGGGTGAACGGATGGTCGGACTTCTGTGACTTAGTGTGGGTTTCTAAATTATAGGGACTTTCCTCTAGATATCCTAAACTCATGCAAAATGGTGCATCAAATGTTAGGTGTGCCCAAGATGAGTTCCCCGTGGCACTAGAGAGGTGGAAACATACTCCTAAGCTAGGAAAATACAATTAGACCATGGTGGTCAAAGGGAGGATTATAATTAATCCTAACACAAGGTATTGATATTACTCACAAGACTCAACTTGATATTACTCACAATATATAAAATACAACATCACCACCTCAATCACATGAGGATACTTAGGACTTGATACAACACACTTTTGTCACTTGATACCACACAATTCTTGGAGAATTACTCATGATTTTATACAATAAACAAGTTGCAACCAAGGTTTTATGGCCCATACAAAGTCTTGAGGAAGGTTGGCGAGATGGAATATGAGATAGAATTCCTTCTTGGAGGCAACATTGACAATGTCTTTCATGTGTGTTGCTTGAACAAGTTTGTTAGACTTGGATTTTCCTTTGGGTGTATCAAGGAAATGCCAAGGAAACCACAAACCTACTTTAGACTATGGTATGACCTTATACAATCAGAGAGGGGTCTCTCAATAGCCATAAGGATTTCACACTCAAAATATTCAACAATAACATTGAGAGGGTCATATTTCTGATAGGAACAAGTTTGTTTTATAAAGGTTTGGTGGGACAGACTTGAAAAGAAACCATTGGGCAATGGAGTCAATAAATAGGTACTTATTTAACCTGCAAGAGATTGAGGTTTGAATTTAACAATAACAAAGGTAGGGTAGACACCATTTCCTCAAACATTAAGCATTATAAGATGGTATTATATTAGGGAATACATTCAATTAAAACAAATCATCTAACAATGATGAATTCTGTAATAACTTTAGAAGAAAAGATTTAAAATGTTTGAATATGATGAACTACAACATCAAAGGATGAATTCTAGTTCAAATTACTCTCACTTAAACATGAAAGAAAAATACATAATGGGGTGGATACTGGAAATATAGTCACATAAGAAATATACTTACTGAGAAAACAACGACACAAGAATCTCTGTCTTGAAAAGTTTACAAATTTTCCTCTTAGCAACTTTTTTTATTTTCAAAAATTGAAACAGCACCCAATACTTACAATGAAAATTTTTCTCTTCCCATGAGAGTTGAACCATTTTCTTGTGTCTTACAGATTCTTATATAGAAAAAATATGACTACCCATCCTCCCAATAAAGGTCTGAGTCATCCTAACTTCCACTTTTTACAAATAAAAAACTACTTCTAAAATGTTGACAGCTACATAACTAATCACTACATTCTCGGAATCGGTTTAACAATAAATAACCAAAAACTAAAAAACCTGCTTTGACAGATTCAAATGCTAGAAGATGTTTCCAGTTGTTCTTCAACTGAAAAAAAATGCCTGAAAATGTGGGACTTGAATCCTGAAGTTATAACTGCTCAAGATGACTTTGATGCTGAATTTGCCACCTGTGACTACTCTTTATCCTTTAATTGTTGAGTTTGAATGTCCTGAAATTATCAGATTGGTTACTTAATATGTTGATTCTTTAACTTGAATATTTATCCCTTGCTTCTAGGTGGTTACTTCAATCTTTCTGTAGTTATACGCAATTTCTCCTCGGCCATTTCATTTAATTGCTTAATTTGTTCATCATATGCATTTTCCATCTGTTTCTGTAAAAACTGTATGTCTTCCTTTAAAAATACATCTGAGTCAATATCGTTTTCCGACTTAACCTTTCGTGAGCTTCAAACAACTCATTAGAATAAGGATGATCACCATTTTTTGCAATTACAATGTCTATTTGCTTGAGAAATTCAATTGTCTGCTTTGCCTTCATTGTTTTTGATGTGGTTTTATTTTTGAAAAGGATATTTCTATCATTGCACTAGCGTAGAAGTGTCTGAAGCTCAAGTGGGATTTCATGTAGGTAGTCTTCTAATGTCTCTAGATTTTATTCCAACTCATCACCACCAGTAAGGATCACAACCATGTAATTGATAATTTTCTCACCAAGCAACATTTGCAAGCTCTCTAAAGCAGCTGCTTCTTCTGCAATAAATCGATTTTCAATAGAAAGAACAAAAATAACTTCATGGACACCATTCTTTGCAAGTTCGATACATTTAACAATTTATTTTCCACGATAATCTGGATTAACAGTAGGGCCACAAATACCTGGTGTATCAACCATATTCAATTCTAATACAAGCCCTGTATTTGTCGCATTGCCTTCAATTTCCAGAAATACTCAAGATTCAAACCTTTGGTTTCCCCAAAGAAACTTAGATTGTAATGTTAATCGTTGCAAAGAATCACCACCCAGCTCATTATGCATAGATTAAACCTTGTCTGGATCGTGTGCAAGGAGAAAATACAAACTATTATTAGTTATACCTGAAACAAGACACACATGCGCATTAAAATTGTGTAGTACAGAGGGAATTGGCCTTTGAATGTTAAAAAGACAAACCCTTCTTCTTCCCTTTCAATACAGAGAATTTTTCTTCAAATAGAGTGTTCTGCACTAGCACAGGTCTACAGATATTCTCAATTATAGATTGATGTAAGAGGAAGATCCTTCCCATTGGATTCCAGCAACCCAACGAAATCACGCATGCAAATCATGAAATAAGTTCAAAACCATTGTGACAATATACTCAAGATGTTTTTTCACCTCTCGGTGCACACCTCTTTAACATCATTTCTAACTTGCATTTTCCAAGAACTATTCAAACGATATTAATACATCCTAGTGACTTGGCGCAAAAAATTTGGTTGGAGTTTCAGTGGCCTTTGTTAACATAGCATTTTGCATAAGAATAAGCAGCCTTCCCACTATTCCATCCAAGTAAGGTGCTATAATATATGTACTCTGAGATCACAAATACTTGAAACTTAAGATAATGGTGGCTGAGCATTGAAAACTATTGCACTTCTAACAAATGTTGGCAAACAAAACAACACCGTATGCATCTATGGATATAAAACCCTTCCCAAAATATTTTGACAAGCCACCTTTATGTTTCCCACTAAATATCCAATTAGAAGATAGAGACATATTAATACCATCAGTATCAAACCTACTTGAAACACCAGCTTTGTCCATGAATATCGCTTCCCCCATCACATGTTCTATGACATTGTGTTCAGCAGGTAGCTAAAGCTTGGACATTTGAATACGACAAATTTCAATGCGAACATATAATTTTTCCTCATTATCACTAGCTTCGATTGTTGGAAGTTATCATCAACAGAGAGACCCATCTCGTTGCTATCGAAACTTAAAACCTACAAAGGCCTATCAGTCAAACCCTCTATTTGATGACTATGCCTGATATGAGGAATTTCAACACGAAGACCGTTTTGCAACCTTTTCAACCTAGATCACACCCATCATAACCTGAGTCCTCTCTGGAAAATTCACAGTCTAAGTCCCTAGGATCTTTGCAAAAAAATCACCAATGAAGATTGGAAAATCGAAAGAGTCGTAAAAAAGAGTTGCAACAATGTCATGTTAAGTCCTCACTGTAAGAGACCATTCTATCTCTAGAAGAATTGAAATATATTGGCTACACTATTGATATATTACCGCTGATAGAATTGCCCAAATTTAACATATATGCCCATGTCATAAGTGGTTTCCTCTAGCCTAGAAAGTGGTTTCATCTACTACAATTAGCAAAATCAGATTTCTCTCTTCCCTATTAACGTTAACCTCACACCATTTCTGTCGACGGATAATAGTCTATAAACACGTGTTTAAATCTAAATGCCGGCGAGAAGTTCCGCTATGCCTTTTGAAATTTAGCCTCATGGCAATTTTCCTAGCGGAATGTTTTTAAATCGTCGATATCCTCGTGGCCTTAATATAAACCATCGATCCTCTTTTGTTTTGAATGCATTTAAACAAACTAATTTATTTGAAAGAACGCCCCCAGGTATATTTTCTCTCGGCTGTGTGGCATTTCTTCAGCTATCTGTGCATGTGTAATCACCTCCATTCTCTCCTATTTCTACCATCTGTCCATGTGAGAGAATACATGAAAGAATTTAAGGAATCTACGCCTTTAATAACACTCTCGTTAATAATATCAGAGTATCAATGGACCCATATTATTTTCTCGACTAAAATGAATAAGATCCTTCATGTTGTTTACAACCTTAGATATCTGTAGTCACTGGACATATCTCTCCGAATACCCAAGATCGTTTAATGACTATACTTCTAAATTCTGTGCCAACTAACGTCCAGTTCTCACAAACATATTGCAATTTTCTTGCAAATCTTGCGCAGACGAACCAGAACTACCATTTTGTGCAGCATTTCGATATTATTGAGCCACCATTGCTAACTGATTTACCTGAGGTACTACCAACCTGCGAGGTAAAAGGTCCTCATGATTTCTTGCACAGAACTTTCAAGACAATTCAATCAAAGTCTGACAACAAACACCCTCTCAGATTTCCTCATCCCAAAGTTCTTCCAAACTTTTAAATGGGCCATGTATCTTATGAACAAGAAATTCGCCTCGAATCAACCTCGCCTCTTCTATTTGGGAAAAGTGATCAAATAATTCTGTAGGGATTGATCAGTCAAATAATTCAAAATTTGCTTTTATTTTGTCTTCATTGGTGCTTTTTGGAAGCACACTATTGCCACTTTGGAAACCCCAACGGAGTGCAACCCGTACATGTTTCTTACCCAACTTCTCTGCCACTTGTTTCAGTATTTTCAATTTAATCCATAACGAACCTAGAGAACCCAGTGGAGGATATGCAGAGACTTGAATACATAGGGACTTGCATAATGAATGAAGGTTAGGTTGCTGCCACATTGGATGGGATTCATCGTGTTTCACTGTTGGCACCACTTTTTCATATTTGAGCATATCCTACAACTTTTTCACAGAAAAATTGCTCACCCCAATAGCACGAACTTTGACAGTATCTACTAGCTTCTCCAATTCCTTCCACGTGCTCGGAATGTCAATATAATCGAGCTACAGATCCTGCAGAGTACAATACAAATATTTTGGTACATATTCTGAGACGCAATCAATGACCCTAATTTTGGATGTAATCCATATATCTTCACGCTTCACCACATCCAAATGAAAGACTTAATCAATCTCTTTTTCATTAGCATATGCATGAGCACAATCAATATGTCTGTAAAATATCCACATCAGGAATGAATGTTATCCGTAGTCGACCATCCCATATAACATGAAGCTACTCAAAAACACTTCCTTGCGGGGATTTTCCATATTCCAATACCATTAACCCTGAACTGATCCTGTATTCTTGCGACATATCTACAAAAAAAAGTTCATCTATCACTCCACTGTCAAATTTGATCTTGCACAATCTCAGAAGTACCTCCATAGTTATCTCAAATCCCCGTCATGGCTTTGATCCAAAGATCTCACATTACGATACGTTCATTGCAGCTTGAGGAAAACTCCCAAGTGTGTTATTCCCAACATTTCCATACAAAGACAAACACCACCTCTTCTTTGCATTGGGAGCAAAGAATTCACCTACAAATTTTCTCCAATAAACAATACTGCTATCAAAAGGACGATGTCATTGATGACAAATATAGTGCATCAGCCTGCGGGAAGACGATGCACTCTCCATGGAAGACTAATTTGTCAAGGATGAGGGCTGAATATTATGTTGTTGCATGTGATGTCGTGAATACTGGTGTTGTGGTTTAAATATTGCATTTTTATATTGTTTTTGCAGTGGAGCATTATCCCACATGAACCATGGACCAAGTTTTCAATGTTTTATATATGGCGATGGATGCGTAATGCAGCGAAGCGTAGTGCATAATAACATCACTCCTCGTGATTCTTGGCGCTTGAGCTTTTGGTTGACTAAAATAAACCTTAATGCCAATATCTGTGCTTTTAATAAAATAAACTTGGTAACCTAGGCTTCAAAATAAGCCCACGAACACAAAATTGGCTTAAAAAACTAAAAAATGACTTGAAAATCAATTTCTTAATAAAATAAACTTGGTAACTTAAGCTTCAAAATAAAGCCACCAACACAAAATTGGCTTAAAAAACCAAAAACCAAAAATTGACTTGAAAATTAAATTTTTTTAGCTCAATTATGAAGCAATCTCTTTCTTTCACTCAATGAACCATCAAACCCTTTTTTATTACCAAACTTGATTTTCTTCTTTTAGTTTTAGGAATTATAAAATGAGCAAATCCTTGGAGCTGTCAAATCGCGAATGAAATCTTGAAATTTATACAGCCATAATACCGAATCCTGTAAAAATAAAATAGTGTTAACAAAGGTAATAGAGAAGCAAGTGAGAGTTTAAGAAGAGTTAATCCCCTTATATGATGAAGTGAAATTGGTGTTGGTTCCAAAGAATATCTTGGCAAACTTGATTTTCTTCTTTTAGTTTTAGGAATTATAAAATGAGCAAATCCTTGGAGCTATCAAATCGCCAATGAAATCTTGAAATTTATACGGCCATAATACCGACTCCTGTAAAAATAAAATAGTGTTAACAAAGGTAATAGAGAAGCAAGTGAGAGTTTAAGAAGAGTTAATCCCCTTATATGATGAAGTGAAATTGGTGTTGGTTCCAAAGAATATCTTGGAGGTTAGAGAGAAGAAGTTAAAAAACATAATCATTAAGGAGTATTTCGTGCATTGGGAAGGACATTTTGGTGAGGATGCCACTTGGGAAGGAGAATACATCTTACACCATTTGAGTTTGAGATTGCTCTGGGACAAGCAATCTTGGTAAGGGAGGACTGTCATGTCCCCTCATAAATTATTTAGTGTTAAAGTTCCTAACGTAGTTAATCCTTTGGGTTGAGGAGAATAAAATTAAAAGTCTTGGGATTAAGATTTGAAAATTCAAAGTATCCATTAATTAGGAGATGTCAGGCATCGCTTTGTCCTAAAGATGAACCACGCTTGGTTCGAAACGTCGACAATAAATCTTCTCACCGCAGATTCTCCATTAGATGCCATGAATCCTCACTGCGGAATCTCAGCTAACCTTAAAGTTTAAAGAGGCATGCATTAGGAGTTATAATCACAAATTACTATTTTATTTATGAAAGAAAAAGAGAGATAATCCTCAAGGATGCATTGGAGGAAAGGTTGAACAAAATATATCTTGTACAGGAAGGAAATAGAAAACAGTAAAAGATACGAAAGTTGAGAAAATAAGGAATAAAACAATTAAGACAAGAAAAAAGTAAGAAAGAAGGGATAAAAGAAAAAAGAAGGACAAGGAAGTAATGCATAATAAAGAAGGCTATGGAAGTAAACATAATAAAGGAACATAAGTCATAAAAGGAATAAAAAATAGTGGAAAGCAGAGAAAAAGAAGAAAATCTAAGGAAGAAAAGAAAACGAGGATAAAGTCATAAAAGCGGGAAAACCAATTAAAAACTAAAGCAAGAAGGAAAAAAGTAAAGCATGAAAGAAAGGAAACTTTATCCATCTATGAGAGCACATTATCCACTGTAACTTTCTCAAAAATTCTTCCCTAGTATATAAATAAATGAGTGTGCACCCCTAGCCCATCTTTTGGACAATTTGTGAATCCAATTGAGAGCATTGTGCTACTCAAGACTTGGGAGATGTGCCCCTAATCAAGAAGGGAGATGTGCCCCTAATCAATATGAGAGATGTGACCCATGATTCTACTATGAGGATGAGGACATCTAGTCTTCATCATTGAGTTTATTTCAGTTCTTATGATCATATCTAGCGAAGTTCGATCGAGTTGCATTGATTGGAGAAGCCTTCTCATTCGAATATTCATATTTTCCTAGTCCCTTGTCATTGATAATTATCTCTTATTATATTCTATTATTGAGACCAATTATTGATTTAACTCATACTATGAAGGATTCCATTGATTTCATATCATACCTTTCATATTTCGATTAATAAAATTCTGATCTATGTCCTCTTGTGCGCACCTAGTCAAGATTGTTATGAAAATTGAGCTAGTTTCAATGTTTAAATCAGTGACACATCAAGGTGACTCCAAATTATATTATCTCACTTGATTTTGTTCATTAGAAATTAAATTAACACATCCCAACCCTGATAATGATAATTTGTATCTCCTTTGCATTGTTTGGGTTATCCTAAAGTTGGGCTAGTTTAGCTTCCCTAAAAGAAAATTTCACTAGTTTATGTTCCAAACCACCTAAAAAATTTCTCAAAATTGTTTTTTCGAAACCCAAGAGTTAATTAACTGATATTTAATGTTTATAATCCTATCAAAGCCAAAATCCATCTCCGTTGGTTGACAGGATGTGTGAATAAAAGGGTTTAGTTTGCATATGTTGGGGTGCCCAGGATCTTTGGGAGTAAACTTCAACATCACTGAGTTTGAAACCATAAAAGGTCCCATTGCATTTTGCATAGGATACAAAGCTGAAAATTATCCCTTCTCTTTATTTGAACTCATAATAACCCGAATCCTTGATCAAATCCTAGTTTTGAGTACCTATCCTTATGGCTGCTAAGTTGTCTCAGTTGGTGTGCCAAATATCCAAGTTGGTAAATTACAATGATAAGAAGAAAAGATATAATTGTGGAATAAATACATTTCTTTAGGTTACGAATGTTTCCTCTAGCATTGATAATCATTTGGAAGTATATGCAAATAGATACTATGGCTACCTGAAGGATATGCTAGAGTTAGAATTTGAATCCTTCAAAGTAGTTCTCTTTTAGGCTTGTTTCTACAGGTTACAATTGAATGAACATGATCCTAATAGAACTATTACTAAGCAAGCTAATGGGTATTACATGATTAAGACATGGATATTTGAGTCAGGTACATATCCTTATATCCTTCCAAGTCAGTGTGAGAAATTTTTCTATTCATAGGTTCCAAATAAATAGGTTGGTCATATGTAGTTATGCATGATCCAATATTAAGGCTTGTAAAATATATTATACCAGAAGAAGTTGATAATGAAGAAGATGATTAAGATGATGTAGAGGATCAAGTAGTTGCATTAAACCAAGAAGTTGAAGAAGAGATAGTTGATTGTACAACATCAGGGGTCATTCTCAAAGACTTGTGTGGTATCAAGTCATGACATTGTGTTGTATCAAGTCCTAAGTATCCTCATATGATTGAGGTGGTGATGTTGTATTGTAGAGATTTTGAGTAATATCAAGCAAAGTCTTGTGACTAATATCAAGACTCATCTTGTGGTGTATCAAGATTGTGGACTTATGTTGTATCAAGTCTAGACATGTGTTGTATCAAGTCAATGATTCTCATAGATGATACCCTATTGGAATGGAGCTCCAATTGTGGAGATGAGACTTTGGACATCCATTTGTGGAGGTGGTTATGCTATGTGATATATAGGTAGTCATGGTAACTAAGTGCTATAAGTCTCATTTAGGGCTTAGCTACCCCTAGAGTGAATTACTTTAGAATATGATTATATGGCCGAGGGTAATATAAATGATCATGAATATGTATGGAATAATTATTCTAAGTATGATATAATAAGATGGAGAAATAATACACATATGGAGCGTGCATTAAATGTTTAATGATAATGAGATAAAATGTAGAGAAAGAGAATACAAATTACCAATGCAAATGTCTGATTGAACTCAAGTTATAAAGCTTTAGTAAAATATGAATGCATCAACCAATGACTTAGTCAAAGCATCAGATGAACTATTAATGAAACTAATTAGTTACGTAAAGAAGAGATTAATTTTCATCAATCAACATGCATAATTTAACTAAATAGATCCATGAAAAAGTTCATAATATAAGTTCTGCATGGATGGCACTAAGAGTGAAGCACTGATTACACTTACGTTAGCATTTTAACTAAGTGATCAACAATTGGTTAAATATTAATTTCAAGTCATTTATCATTTAGTTCAAGTGAGTTAACATTCCCTTCAAGTCAGCCCACTTTCACTTGAAGACATTAAATATTCAATTAAATCTAATTGAGGAAATAAATGGCGCTAATGTTTACATGGAGGGAGTTCTATTTATCTCCTCCTTATGAATGCACTATGTGGTTCTATTAGTATGTTTACTGATCTTCTTATGCACTACCTTTTGCATTCTAGGGTTTTTGGCTTCTTATAAATATGCTAGGAATATGGAAAGTTCAATAAAGTTGCATACAGTTTTTTGCAGGGTTACATTGGATCCCTCTTTATTGTTGTGGTGATATTTCTTATCAGACAATATGCTTATTTGTTGTAAACCATTCTCTACAAATATATCTATCATACTCAAAGAATTGTTGGGTTTTTCATCCTCCATGTTTGGACGGTTTTCCCAAGGTATATCTTGTCTCTCATGGTTGATTGATTAATATGACAAATTTATGGAGCTAATTTATGTGGATGATATATTTATGATATTTATATTTGGCATGTATATTTATGTGGTTGATATATTTATGAGATTCAGATGTGGCTGATTGATGAAATTCATATGTGCTGAAATTTATTGATATAAAAGTTTTAAAGTTCAAGATTTTGCGCTTTTGCTCAAACATCAACACTATTAAATGTAATCAGATAATTAAAGAAGAGCTTAATGTTAATGAATCAACATATATCTATTAACAAAAGAGATCCATGTGAAAGTTAATAATAGAAGTTGTGCATGGATGACACTAAGAGTGAATCACTGATGACACTTATGTTGTCCTATTAACTAAGTGATCAACAATCAGTTAAAGTTAACATTCAGTTCAAGTAAGTTAAACATTCAATTCAAGATAATTAGCATTAAGTTCAAGGCAGTTCACTTTCAAATGTAGACATTGAGCATTCAGTTAAAGATAATTGAGTAAAGGAAGGGCTCTAATGTTTGCATGGAGGGAGTTATAGTTAGCTCCTCCTTGTGAATGCACTATGTGGTGCTCTTAGTTTGTTTACTGAGCCTCCTATGTGCTACCTTCTGGACATTATGGTTTTTGGATTGTTATTAATATTCTAGGCATATGACAAGGTCAATACATTTGCATACAATTATTTTTGCAGGGTTACATTGGATATCTCTTCTCTACTGCCGAGGTGATATCTCTTATTGGGAAATATTCTTATGTGTTGTAAACCATTCTTTTCAAATTTATCTATCATACTCAATGAATTGTTGGGTTTTTCGTCCCCCATGTTTGGAGGGTTTCTCCGATTTTTCTCAGACATCAACATATTTTGAAGATGATGTAGATTGGGAGTAGGTAGATGCCAGTGATGAAGACTTTTAATATCAGGTAGACCATGAACAATTATATGTAGAGGATAAACAAGTTGAAGAAGAATATGTTGTTATGACCAATCCTTTCATCGGTTTAGATCTTTATGATTTAGATTCATATTTTGATGAAGAAATATAACATTAATGAATATATATGTATTGAAATGACATATGGGGTACTTTGTCAATTTGATTACGTCATTTTTATGAGAGGAAACCACAATTTGCAAAGGATTCTTCATTGGTCCAATATTCTTTCAAGATCCCAATATTTTTGAATTTCATGTGGACACCCCTAGATTATTTTTGAGTTGGAAAACCCTCCCATATCAAGAAAATACAATTTTAGGTCAATAAGGTCCATTTTTTGTGAAATGCAAGAAAAGTTTACAATTTTTTTTAACATTGGCCCCTTCTACATGAAATCAATCAGTTTTGATCACCTAGAGAAGGAGGCATATTGTAGAGTTTCCACAATGTAAGAGATGGATTTCATGGTTCTTCAACTTATCCATTATCCTTGCTATCTTTCTACTGAGTGAACATATATCTTATTCCTTGGCCTTCTTAATAATATCATGTTTGCAGCCCATTCTTCTATGACATATAGGGATAAATAGTATAATGCTACTTATAGAGATCTTGAGAATCCTCTAGTAACCAAATTTGGTGCTCAATTGAATCTAATAGAGAGTAATGGTAATATCCCAACACTATTTTGTACATAAATATGGATGATAGACATCAATTTTGAATTCCAAACTATTAATGTTATAGATACAATTCCAACAATTGTAAAGTGGTTATCTCATAAATATTCTTGTCATTTTGTTGTTGTTGTTACCAAAAAAAGGATTATTGAAAAAATAATTAATATCATTGTTGGACGTGTGATTAACTTGAAAGTATGGAGCCTAACATTATGAAAAAATACTATATGTTTCTTGAATTGATATAAATGATACATTCTCATGAAATATAGTGTGGATGGTTTTGAGATGTGTAATATAAAGCACTTTTGATCAATTTCAAAAAATCAATCAAACTTTTTTTAGAATGATATCGGTAGAGGTAGATCCCTTCAAGGTATTATTGGAAAATGCTTGGAAGTACTAATAAGTGATTTCAATTAATTTTTAGAAATCATATTAGATTTTTACACTATTGAAATTGATAAAAGTCTATGTAAAAGAATAAAAAAATACAATACCCATGTTCATGTTCTATAAGAAATGAAGTACATGTCGAATTTGAACCCCAAATGTTAAATCCCATTCAGAAATGGGGAACTCTCTTGAGTGTCAATGTCAAGGTTAGATTTTTGAGCTTAAAAGGGCCTTCCCAATATCTCTTTTAAACTACATTTTAACCCATGATTGTTGGATGCCTAACCCATTGTGCATATATGTGAATAAGTGGCCTAGTGGCTCATCATAGGTTCCTACAACATGTCTTTCATGGGTTGAGAAGGAAAAAAAAGGTAGATCGTTGTTGTCCACTAGAAGTTCCCCCCATTTCCTTTCAATATAGTGGTCTCTTTCATACCTTTACTAATTTATTCAATGGAGTTCATTGCCATTCCTTGAGAGTGATTGGAAGGATTTATTCTATACACAAGGGTGTTTACTTCTTTAAGATGATGTATTTTTATTTTCATAGAATGGATACTTTTATGCAGTTCAAAAAATAATGAAAAAAAAAGATCAAGGCTACTTATGACAAAATGGTCAGATTAGAGGGATTATGGCTACCAAGGAAGAGGGACTCTCTAGAGAGAGTGAACAAAGATAATAAGGAGGATTAATAATGGTAATACTTTGTGTTACTTTCCTTCTTTAGAATTTGATTACTAGTAATATGCACTCATTCTTTGTTCCATCAACTAGATTAACCCCTCTTTCTCCTCTGTAAATAATCCATGACCAAACATTAACTAGCTTGAAATCTCCATAAAACATAATTCTACAGTACCAAATTGCAAGTAGATCTAATTACATCAAATGAAGCTATAAAAAATATGTTTCAATAGTTCTTCGAACATATTTTCATTTCTTATTATAACATTAGTTTTCTCTTAATTTTGGAACACCTTATTGCTCGAACTTAGGTTGTGAAATTTTTTCCAGGAACAATTTCTTTGTCTTTGCTAAAGAGGGAGCTGGTGGTCCTCATATTTCAAACAACTTCATGTACCACTATAAGGCCCTTCCTCATAAACTTGTCAAAAAAATCAACCAATTTGGCCACCATTGGGGTTGCTTTGGCATTCCATATTGCTTCATATAGGAATCAATGGTGTGTTGCATCATCCTCTCCTCCTTTCTCCTGAAATTGTAGACATCTCAAGGGTTGTCCTACTAGCATTCCAACCATTGTGAAAATCAAAGATCCTACTAATACAAATTCTTGAGGTTCGGGTTGCTCTATAATGTAACCACTAATATAGTGAGTTATACTACTACTTCCTCATGCTCATGAGTTGGTTTGTAAACTATTCATAATGCTACTCATTTGAATATTCCAAGGTTATTATAAATCAGATTTTTTAAGGTTTGTTACCGAATTATGAAAGGGTTCTTGGGGTTATGTTAGAGGAGTGTTACTTTCATTGCTTTAAACAACTAATTTCATGATAATGGGGGGTTCTTTTGTTTTCCATAGGTATTAATAACTTGGGGTGCTTTGCATCCGATTCAAGGGCTGGTTCTGGTAATTGATTTGGTAACCCACTACTTGGTGACTAAGTTCAATGGTCATATTTCCAACTTGGGACTTATTCCCAAATTCCTCTTACTAGCATGTATGACATTTCTATACTTCTTTCCCTTATCCTTGATTTGATCAATTCCTCTCTCTACTTCATCTAACGTAGCTCATTTTTAATTTATTAACTCTTTTCCTTGTTCTTCATTTATTTTTTCTATTGCAAGCTTCTTTTTCATGCCTTTCTCATTTCTTCTTTTAGCCATTGTTTGCATATTTTCTCCCTTCTTTATGCTCTTTCATCCCTGGATTCATTACTGTCAACCCCCTCCACTTATGGTAGTTCCTACCTTCCGCAACATAGTAGCATCATCCCAAATTTTCCCAATGGGTTCTAGTTTTTTATCCTCCATTATAATCGAGTCTAAAGGAAGAAACATGAATTCAACCACCCAGGTTGTTGTTGGGGATAGTGTTCCTATTCCTCGTGGTTAAGAGGCCACCACCATACTACGGGTATAAAGACAAGTGTATAAGTTTCCGTAATTAAACATAAGCAAGGTTCAAGGGTTAGAAAGTTTTCTCATACCTTGTTTATTGAAGGCTGGTCCAGGATTTTCTTTAGCCCTCCTCTTGCTCCTCAATCCAAGACACCTACAAAACAAGATTCAACCTTCCTCAAACCAATTTGATTACATGAAAGGATATTATATTCAATAAAATATGAAACCCTAATCTAATAAGAACCAACATGTAATCATAAAAAGAGATACAACATCAATCAAATAAAGATTTGGAAAGGGAACAGAATACAATATTTATTATCAAGTGCAAGAAGTACAAATTATACCTTCTCCTCATGCAAGGCACCTTGTGGAACCTTTGATCTCGATCTCCTTCTTCTCTTCTCCAATAATATTAGCCTCCAATATCATCAACACTGGAAGATAACATCTAGGCCAAAGGTAGGGGGGATGAGAGTCCAAATTTCTCTAGCATAACAATGAAAAGGCCAAGTCCCCTTTCACGGACACCTATCCCTCTCTTATATACCTTTCTAAAGAATTAGGGTCGAATAGGGATCAGTTACAATTGAAAGAGTAGTTCCAAAACCACCCGAACCAAACTTGGATTTGATATTTTCCATTTTTAATATTTGTTGGCCTTTACAGGACATACTCATGGGTTTACTTCACAAAATGGGTGAGTTACCAGGGTAAACTCGTAGGTTTTTCTAGGTAGACTCATGAGTAGGTAAACAAAGTCAATTGTTTATGTATTTTCAATCATTTCCAAGGGTTGGTGTCTTTAGGAAAGTTTTTCCTTGTTCTTATACCTTTCCAATGGTCTAGAGAAGAGGTTAAACAGAGTTATATAACTCTAGATACATCTCCTCCAATAAAGGTGTTTATTTAGTGACCGACAGTTGCTTTTCATGAAATGTCATCATGGAAGTGTCTGCATGCGATGTAAACATGTAAAAGTTGTCATAGATAGAGATGTTTCATTTTAGGCCATAACATATTTCCCCTAAAGTATGAGGTTAGAGGGGAATACAATGTCCAAAATACATTATAAAAAGGAAACAACTGATTCATGGAGTCGAAGAGAGTAGAGAATCCAAGATCATAGGATCAAACAGAGGTACCTAAAAGAGAGATAAATGTTAGACAAAATTGATCTCTGGGACATATATATCCATATACAAATGATCACCATAAAGATACAGGAGGTTCCAAGATGTGTATAGCTGATGTAACTATCATGGACACACAATATGCAAAAAAGCGCCATATAAAATCTATAGGAGTCATGGCCATAAATGAAACAAGGTGGATCCATGCTCAATAATTGATCATAGCCACAAGAATACAAAGGTGAATCTATGTCTCAGTAAATGTCATATGATGTGTGACAAGGTCTTGTGCAAATAAGGAAATATAAAAAGTTGACAATGCTACTGTTGGCCCAATGTATTCAATATAAAATTTCTAAAGGTATGAATCCTAACCATGCGAATAAAGGAACAAAAGTTTAACATGGAGGAAACTGGTTGATTACCAGTCATTGATGAGGACCATTAACAAACGCGAGGGAAACCACCATTAATGAAAATGGTCTCCAAGGTACCTATTACATTCTAACAGGTGTGAATAGATGGTCTTGAAGTTGAAAACCTAAAGAGTCCATTGAGTAGGAGACATTAAGGTATTCCCACTACCCAATAGCAAGGGAAATTGCCACTGATAATTGCAATCCATAAGGTACTGTCATAAACTCTAAATATGATTCCCAAATAAAGGTGTGTTGAATTCGATAGGAAGATATTCATTGGAAGGAAGGAATTGAGGCATCCTCCATCATCCAACACGAGGTAAAAAAAAGACTGATTGGATCTAAAATTGGTACAAAGTTTTGCTGCAAGGACCGCCAAAGACTGAAGCAATGAACTGATACCAGGGAGTTGCTGAAAAAAGGGTTAGAGAAACTATAGAATGGTCGACCAAGGTTTTATCCTTGAACAGTGAGCACGACACAAAAGTGACTTAGGCATATTTTAAAACAAAGGAACCAATGACACAAATATCCAATGTAGGAGACATCTACATATTCTCAACATAATTGGAAAAAGATACAACCGAAGGAGTAAAACTCTGAATCGGGATAAGGTCAAACACTAGAAGCCAACTGTTGATAGACTCAAAACTGATGCTTTTTTCAAGGAGACAAGACTTGCTCCCATGATACAAAATAAGTTTCAAATGAACTTCCCTTTCCCTCTTTCTTGTAAATGTTTATTGAGTCCATGAAAGAAAACTCAGGAACTTATTCATTGTTGGCAAGATCGAAGATGAGAGAGCAGAATGCTTGATAAAGAACTCATTCATGGATTTTACGAGCCTGAATTAGTGAATGCTAGATGGTGTTTTCACAATTTGAGAGTATGAAAATGCCAAAGAACACCCTATGGGGTGGGGGGGGGGGGGGGGGTATTTTCATAAGGTTAGTCTCCAAAGTCCGAAAAACTATAAAAAAATCTAGAGGAGAACTCTCTTAGCTCAGGAAAACCAAGTTATTCCTTTTCGTAGTTAGTCGGCAAGGACAAAAAAAAGGGTTAAACTATCATCGTACCAAAGCTTCTTCAAACATAAGAAGAACTCTTTAGTTTTAACGAGTGTGAAGAAAATCAAGCTTACTCAATAATTTTGTCCTAGGGTTTAAGCGAGCATGAAAAATTGCATAAATAACACTTGAAATCTTTTTCATAGTTTAAACTAGATCACGAAATAGAGAAAAGTAAGATCTGACAAGTTAATTTTTTGTAAGTTTAGTCCTCCAGGCCTAGAAAGGAGATAAATACATACCTGAAGATTCTCTTCTAGATTTCAAAGAAAATAAAGTATTCATTTTTCATAAGTAATCCACATGGCCCGAAAAAGGGGTAAACTTATACCTATGTGGATGTCCCTTCACATCCTTTAACAAGTTTGAAGGGACAAGAAAACTCGAAAATATAGTCATATTTAGGGAGTTAGACTAGATCTTAAAGGTAACTCCATCCATTTTCTGTAAAGTTTTAATGATCCCAAAAAAGTCAACTCATGGCCTCCTTGTTGTTTTTAATGAGCTTGAAGGAAAGCTAAAAGAATGCTCTAAATGCGAGGAGACGAGTGTCAGAGGCATGAAGAACTAGTTCCAAGTACAAGGAACAAACCTAATCATAGTGCAAGGAACATGAGCAAGATAAGGACACTCGAGGGACATCTCCTCCAAGTAAACGGTGTCAAGTTGGGAAGGCAAAAAGGGTACAAAGCTGAGAGATGATGAGAAAAAATAAGAGGGGTTATACAATGAGCTAAAAGAATGGAATATGACATCAAGCTCATAAGTTCAAATATAATGAATGCAAATGCAGTGACATCTTGAACAACAAGGTGAGACTAGTAAGTAGTTGTGAACCCTACTAAGAATATTGTCTCCAAAAAACAATAGTATCAATATCATATTTAGAAGAAAAAGTCTGATACAGGTCACTTGGGTAAAAACACTTGCAACTTTTCTATCTTCCACAAAAGGTGTAGTTAAGGTAGAATCGACCGAAGAAGAATCTATAGTTCCAAGGACCGAGAATTTATAATCAATAAGGTCAACCTTAGAAAGAAAAAAAGCTAAATTTGATAGGGGTGATAGGAGTCGAAAACTATACTAGCAAATTCAAACTCATCAGGACCATTGACTTGTTGTTCAATGGGAGGTTCCAAAGAATCAACAATGGAAACATAATAGGATTGATCGTTAGACAGATCAAGATTAATAATCAAGTCAAGGTTGGATTTAACTACAACCGAGTCAACATCCATAAGAAGGCTAGTCTGTATCAAAGACTCTAAGAAAAATTCATCTGAAGGAAGGAGATCACCCCAGATAGGATACATGTCTAAACATTCAATTAGATCAACAAGGTGGAGAGAGGAAAGGTAATAGAGTTTGTTACTAATTGTGAAATTTCAATACAAGATCATGTAACTAGGATCAATTTGAATGTGTTGCCTCTAGGGTCATATGATATGATTATTGGCATGGACTGGTTAGAAAAGTATAAAGTAGTACTAAATTTCTTTGATAAAACCTTTACATATGTAGTTGAAGATAAAACTGTTAGGAAGGTAAATGGTTTTAGTAAGCCTGTTTATTTAAGGAAGATATGCGCCTTGCAATTGAGGAAGTGTTTGAGGAAGGCCTATAAGCTCTATGCGGTAAATATTGTTGACCTAATCCTTAATGAAAACCCAATGTCTGTAAGGGACCACCCAGTTTTAAGTGAATTCATGTATGTGTTCCGAGAGGAGATATCTAGACTACCCTCTCCATGAGAAATATATTTCTCCATTGAAATTATACCTGGGTCTACTCCAGCATCCAAATTACCTTATCGAATGAGTATCCCTGAGTTAACAGAATTGAAAATCTAGTTACAAGAACTACTCAATAAGGGTTATATCAGGCCTAATGTATCACCTTGGGGAGCCCCAGTTTTATTTGTCAAGAAAAAGGATGGGACTTTAAGACTGTGCATAGACTACATACAACTAAATAAAGTGACCATCAAAAATAAGTATCCTCTGCCTTGGATTAATGATTTGTTCGATCAAGTAGGGCGAGAAAAAGTCTTTTCCAAGTTGGATTTGAGGTCTAGTTACCACCACATCAGGATTAAGGAAGAATATGTTAACAAAACAACTTTTAGAACCCGATATGGGCATTACGAATTCATAGTAATTTATTTCTGCTTAACAAATTCCCTTGCTACATAAATGCGTATGATGAATATCATCTTTGAGTCAAACCAATTCATATTTACATGAGAATATTAGAATTGCCAGCAGAGTTGACCCTTTCTATGTAGAAATCCTCAAGAAATTCCAAGAGCATAGGTTGTTTCAACAACAAAAAGAGTACAAGGTAGATGAAATAGGAATGCTATGGTCCAAGGAGAGATTGTATGCTCCATAAGGAGGGGACATTCGGTCTGGCATCCTCATGTAATTTCATCGGACACCCTACTTGGGGCATTCAAGATATCAAAAGATGATATCCTCCGTTAAGAGACACTTTTTCTAGCCTAATTTAAAGGTCGACATTGTGTTGTTTATTGCGAAATGTCAGGAATGTCAATAGGTCAAAGCTAAGCATCAACATCCTTCAGGATTGCTGCAACCATTACCCATTCTGGAATGGAAGAGGGAGGTCATTAGTATGGATTTTATCACCAGTATACCACAAAGTAAGAAACAAAATGATTCTATCTTTGTAGTAGTTGACAAATTGTCAAAAGCTGCACACTTCATTCCAGTGAAGCCGACCTACAAGGTAGTACACATTGCTGATATCTTCTTGAAGAAGATATTTAGATTGCATAGGATACCCAAGGAAATCATCTCAGATAGAGATACTAAGTTTACTAGAAACTTTTGGAGATATTTATCCTCCATATTAGAGTTGTAGTTGAATTTTAATACTGCTTATCACCCACAGATAGACGGGAAGACAGAAAGGGTAAACCAAATTGTTGAGGACATGCTTAGGATGTATGTCATGAACAACACCACCAAGTGGGATGAATACGTGCATCTCGTAGAGTTTGCATATAAAAACGGTTACCAGACTTCTACCAATATGAGTCCCTTTGAGGTACTCTATGGACAGAAGTGTAGAACACCGGTTACTTGGGATAGCCTAGTGGATCGACTAATGTTAGGGCCTGATTTGTTAAAGGACTTGGAATAGTTGGTTACCAAGGTCCATGAAAACTTTAAAGAAGCACAAGACCACCAGAAAAGCTACGGGTATAAGAAAAGAAAAGATAAATATTATCAAATAGGTGACCATGTCTACTTGAAAGTAAAAGCAAAACGAAGCTCGTTGAGCTTGGGAAGGTGCGGTAAGTTAGCACCTAGGTTTTGTGGACCCTTTGAAATATTGGCCAAGAGAGGGAGAGTGGCATATGCACTAGAATTACCCATGCATATAAGAGTCCATAATCTTTTCCATGCATCATTATTAAATAAATATGTTTATGATACTAAACATGTGATCGATTGGTTCTTATTAGAGGTGGAACTTGAAGGGTAGTTTTCCCCTAAAACTCTTCATATATTGAACAAGAGTGAGGTGCATCTTAGGAAGCACACCATAGTAAAGTTGAAAGTGGAATGGAATCACTTCGAATCCAATGAGGCTACTTGGGAGAATGAAGCCACCATGAGAAAGGATTACCCCGCCTTGTTTCATGATTTCATTCTGAGTCCCTAAAACACTAGGGATGGTGTTGTTCTAAGCGGGGAGGGAGGTAATATCTCAAATTTTGGACCTAATGCTTATTGGCATGAGCCCCATTGATTATGATGTTACCTTGATGTTTTATTTTGATATACTGGGTCAAAGACCCCACTGCATATGAACATGATGATTTGTTTGATATACTGGGCATAAGCCTGTTGCATATGATATATATGTGTGTGTGTGTGTGTGTGTGTGTGTGTGTGTGTGTGTGTGTGTGTGTGTGTGTGTGTCTTCTTGTGTTGGGCATAATCCCTGGAGGCTTCCATGATGTTGAGCATAAGCTCTAGAACATCAGATACTTGGCCATTGTGTCCCTAGGTGTATCCTACAAGTGCATTCTAGAATTAGTGTTGAGCGAGGAGCTCTAGAATTGCACTAAGTTTGTAACTCCCTATTTTTTGAATTGAGTATGGGCTCTGGTAAGCTCTAGGAGTTACTAGAAAGAATTAATGATTCTCGAGTAAAGATGACTCGAGTAAATATTGATATCATCTAACTTATTTATAAGTGATTAAATGAAATTTCAAATTTTTGTATTCTCATCAAGTATTGAAGAACTACCACATTATACAAGGGAATCCAACATGCAAGGATGTTTAGAGTTTCCTAGCCTAGTAAACCTAACCATTTACCTAATGACCTTAATGAAGAAAGTGTCATAACTCTAGGGATCATGATATGTGATACCCTAAGACAAATGTTAACAAATAATATATTATTATATACTTTATACAGATTATGTATAATGAGTACACATAGTAATAATATTAATAATGTAAGTAAAAAAGAAAAGTTCCATCTACTATTATTATTACTAAGAGAAAATTAAATATTATAATACCTACAAAAGTTCAATTAGGAACTAGTTAAAAGTTCCTAAGTTTAAATATTGAAAGTACCTAAATTAAACAAAAAAGGTTAAATCAAGAAATCAAATGATTCTTGATTTAACTGCCCCTTTTACTGAAAATATTGTCGATAAAGTCTCAAGCCAAAGATAGGTTTGGGGTTCTCTTCCATCTTTTTGGAGTCATTATTATTCTTGATTATTCTCAACAGAGCTCTTGGAGAAAATTTTCCTAAGAGGAAAAAAGAGAACTAATCCAAACCTGATATACCATATAGGGAATCCTTACCTTAGGAGCTTGAAGGTACTTGAAAGTTGGAACCAGCTCAGGGGAATTCAAATTAAAACCAGGAACGGTTTCAGGTCATGGTTGGGTGGAACATGGTAGTTCCCAAGTGATTTGGTCATCTATACACAGGTCATATCTTCCTGTGAATTGCTAATGCTGGATAATTGAGTGTGCAGGTTTTAGCCATTAGAAGAGATTCACTTTTTAGGTATGAGGTTCTTGACTTTCCATTTCATTATCTAGAATAAGTGTTGGCTAGATTATGCAAGTGTTTATATTATATTTCTAACCCTATGTATATTTGTTTTCCTGTCAAATTCAGTTAGGGTTTACATTTTAATTATAAACCCTAGGCTGTAATTTAATTCCTGTGTAAGAATTATCAAGGGTTTTGTTCTTTTAGTTTTACTTCTGTATTTTCATTTACAGCCTAAAATTTGGGTTCCTAAGACCTAGGAATTATTCTAGCAGGGCCTGTGTGTTTATTTTCCCATGTACTCTACTGGTAGATTTCATATTTCCAGCAGATCTATGTTTAGAAGTAAAAGACTTTCTCAGATTAAGCTTTAAACAAAACATAAATATAAATTATAGTTAACTAATATCATGTATAAACATAACCCTAACCTATTTGAATCAATATTATAAAATCAATATTCAACATCTAAGAATACTCATAAAATCCAAAGTATTAAAGCTAAAATGAAAACCAGTGAAGACCTCTCAGGGTTTGTATCATTACATTCCTACTAAGAGCAAGAATAGACAATATCATTCTTCATTAAAACAAATAATATCATAAATCAAATCTACAGACCAAGTATTGAGACCCTCTAATAGTCCACGATTTAGGCTTCAACATTTTTCCATAATTAAAACAAAGTATATATTATTACTAATAACTACATCCATAATTTCTGACATAGTAAACCAATTATCCATATAAATAATCCATTCCAATTATGATAAATCAAACTCTCAAATATCTACAAATCAATTTATAAATCATATGTCATAACAAAGACCCAATGCATAAAATCAACCACAATACTAATGCACAACAAACAATTAAATACCAAAATAATTGCACAGAGGTCACAGGATCGATTCCTTCAGGCATTTAAGCCCAAATTGCATCCATATAAATTTAAACCCTCATCATCGAAAATGACCCAGGATCGAATCCTGTAGGGTCTATTAATACTTTACAACTGCTATCCCAAAAAATCACCCAACTCACTCTACATGGCCTATGCCACATAAAGACATCCATTTCCTAACCCCTATTGACCCCCACACCCTTATGTAACCTATTTTTTCCCCTCAAAGGCTCAAAAAACATCAAAAACCCATAAAGCATCCATAAATAGCTCACCAAGGGGCTAAACCCCTCAAAAAGGGGCTAAAACCCCTAAAAGGGGCTAAAACCCCTAAAAGGGGCTAAAAAACCCAAAGGGAGCTAAAAAGAGGTGGAAAGGGGCTTAAAATCCTAGAAAAGGCTTAAAACCATGACTGAGGGATAAAAACCCTAAAATTTGAGAAAAAGGCTATAAATACAGGGGTGGGGGTTACTCTCAACTTATTCATTCTCTGCCTACCGTTACTCTGGCCGTATGAGTGCCTTGAGGAGCTAATTCTCTTAATCCATTCATCCCTCTCATTCCCTTTTCTCCACTAGTCTAGTTTCTTGTATCTTGAGCATTGCTTGATACCACCCAAACCAGTAGGGAGAGGTAGCTTCCTGAGCTAGGGCATGGTGGCCCATTTTCCAGAAATACCCGAGGCATAATGATCTCAATGTGTTGTTTTGATTTTCAGTCTATTGTGTAGATTTATGCTCAGTTTGCTTCTAACTTTTTTTGCTGCGGGTTCTCCATAGGTTATTGCTAACAGTTCATTGCAGGTTCTCTTCCATTCAATTGACTCTACCCTTCTATCCTATAGACGGAAGGTAGGTGCTTCAGCACATATCTAGGGCTTCTGTCATACTACAACATAGCAATAGTGACGAATCTAGTATATTTCGATAAATAAAATATACCTCATGCCGTAATATTTCTACTCATCAAAAGCCACACTATACTACATATGAACAGGCTGTAAACAAAACATAAACTATCTACATAGTGGTTGAAAGACCCATATATAATATACACATTGTAATCTATGGACCTTATCCTTTTACATATCCAACTCATTATAATAATCATCGTCACTAAATATTACAATCCTATCAACATTTACCAATAGCGACGATGGATAGCCGCAGGGATACACCACAGATAACCCTCATATTCCTATTACACAACGAAATCATAAATAGTAAATTACCCTATCATAGCTACAATGGAGCGAACGCCAATGCCATATATGGCATGGTCCCCAAATCCATCAATGCCGTCACACATACAAATAATGCAAACAGCGAATGTGAATCCACACAATACGACAATAACAATAACATGAAATCAAAACATAGTATGCCTATTACTGTTAAAACATAACCATTATTGAAAGAAATAAGAAGTTACAAAGTCGTCATAAATTGGCCATTGCACCATTGCAAAGCAATGGTGCTGCCACCATTTCCATGACATAAATTTACATACAAATACACAGAGCTTGTCGACAGTTATTCAGGCCCTCTTTGCTGCACATAGTACCCATTAATAAACCTCATACATTTAAAGTTCAGTCCTGAAGGAATTAAAACCCCAACAAGCAAAAACCCAATCCTATCGCATAACCAAATCCAGTTCCATTAAGTTACAGTTAAAAACCCATCCCAAAAAGCATCCATTGGAAAACCAGAGTCAAGCATCGAAACCCATGGCGGGTGATAACTCAGTCGTAACCACAAAACAACTAGGGAACAAGTAAACACTTGTACAATAGGCTTACCCGAATGGGTATGGATTTCCCCATGACTTTTCCCACGAGCTAAAACCCACATTTATTGACACCCATGCAAACCTGCAAGAGAGAAATTCCATGATGAGAAGTATGCCATTAATCAAATCAAACAAACAAATTATGCTGCAAAACCAGACTACCATCATACCTGTCAAGCCATTGTCGTTTTGCCTCTTTCCACCATGCAGGAGCAGAGCACAAGCACCAAGGCTATGAATGAGACAAACTAAAGCATGAACCAAGCCCTAAGTTGGGTTGCCACCTTTCCTAAGGCACATTTATGTCTCCACCCCGGCCTTCAATATCGTTTACAAAAACCCATAATTCCATTGTTTTGGTTAATATGTTAAGCCTTCTCCCAAACCAACGCGAATTACATAAACCACAATGATACATCGAATTACTTAGGGTCAAACCATAAATACATGGGATATGAAATATGCCATGGAATATTATAAGCCAAGGTTTTACAAATCTTTTCCAACTATTAAAAAAAAACGTATAGTAAAAATATGATAGGGCATGAACAAGTCATGAGCCTTTACACCATAGTAAATAAGTATCACATAAATTATAACTTTGTGTCACGTAAATGATAAGTGTGGTAGTGACCTCGTCACTATCATAAATTCCATAATGATAATCATAACAATCAGTGTAACACCACTAGGATAGAGGTGCAAATGCAAGCGTTAGTGACTAAAATGGCCAGCATTGTTTGCAAAACTCTATAAACAATTTTTTCGTTGCCAAGTACACCTGCACACAAAGGGGACAAAAATTAATTAGTTCATGAGAACTAAGTAAGCCCGATGCGACAAGTAGAAACTATTACCTCTTAGGTGGTTACAAGGGAAACTAGTCCTGTCACTCCACCCCTTTATCCATTAACAAAGTTAAGTTAGAATCGTGTATATGACAATAAGCACATGTTATAAATAGTGAAGTACGTAATAAAATAACTAACTTACTCATCAATGAATAACCACCAAACAACATAGTAATCAACATTATGACAATGTGAGTAAATATAGTAATAATTACGTCTGAAAAAATGGAAGCAGGACATAAGAACAACTTACGACAATACAACAGTACAAACAGATTATGACACATTCTGCAAAGTTCAATTAATGCCCAGCATAGGTAGTTTTGACTAGCCTAATAATTTTTTTTTTTTATTTTCAATTTTTGAGTACATTACAAGTGGTATTATAGCCATGTTTCAACACTAAGAGACCTAATAGGCGTACCAGACATTCGTTGCAAGGAAAATAAAGTATTTTTTTAAAAGTTTGTTAACTAACAGAAATTTTTTCTGCTATTAAAATTTGCAATTTTAGGAATTTTAAAAGAACATTACAGATCATGAACTCTGATCTGATGAAAACCCCCACCCAGGAAGCAGAACTGGTGGTGGAACTGAACTCTGATCTGACGAAAACCATACAAAGTCTTCAAGTAGACTTTCAAAATTTCAGAGATGATAATATGAGTGAAAGAAAATAACATCAAGCAATTAATGAAGCATTGCTGCGAAACATGATGGGAGGAAGCCCGTAGGAAAAACCCACTCATTCAACAAACAGGTTCAAGAAGGAACCTTATCATAAATGGGTCAGCATCCCAAGAGAAGAAGGAAAAGAGGAACATACCCCTAGACCTTCAGAAGGAGAATATCACAGTCCTTCCAACAAGGAATCTCTTTCTCCATACAGAAAGAAACAAAGAAGTGATGACAATCTCCAGGGGGAGTTCAGAAAAATAAGAGCCCCAACCTATGAAGGAGAGGTGAACACGGGGGAGAAATATGAACAATAGTTGTTGGATATGAACAAATATTTCTGAGTGCATAACTACTCTAGTGAAATGAAAGCTCAAATGGCCATCTATAATTTAAATGGAAAAGTAGCGATATGGTGGAGAGACTTGAAGGATACCAAGAAATATGAGGTAAGAGAAATACGCTAGAGTAAATTCCGCAAGGTCTTTCAATAAAAATATATGTCAAAAATATTCTTTGACAGAAAGGTGAAAGAGTTTCATGAGTTACATATGGGATCCATGACTATGGATTATTTTATTAACAGATTTTTAGATTTGTTACATTATGTGCCATACATCAAGGATGAAAAGGTAAAGATCCAGTAGTTTTTAGGATTTCTTCCTCCCAACTTTTGGGAAAGGATTGAGTTCAACATGCCTAAAACCTTGGACAACACATTGCAAAAAGATAGGCTTTGTTGTGTGCATGGACAGCTAAGGAAAGAGAAAATGAACAGAAACAAAGACAAGTCTAAGAATTTCTCTAACAACTACAAACCTAGTTTTAACCCACCAGCGTACAGAAAATAGAACAATAGTTTTCCAGTGAAGAAGAAATTCAACAAATTAGGTACAAAGCCATATGCACGAGCTTCAAATGTTAAAAATCCAATAGCAATTGGGGGAGCCAATACTACCCCGCTACAGATCAAATGATGGAAATGCAGCAGGCCTCATTGTGCCCGAGATTGTAAGAACAAGACCAATGGAGTCTTGCACAACTTATAAGAAGAACCAATGATAGAGTACATAGCTGGAACACCGCGGATTTATGCAGCCTTAGATGGCCAACAGGAAGACCATCATGCTACCATGGTTGAGATAGAAGGTAATATCTTAAACACTACTATTTCAATACTTATTGACAATGGTTCTCATTGAAGCTATGTATCACCTAGAATTGTTGATGAATGTAAACTAGGCAAAGTAAAACATGATAGAACTTGGCTGGTAAAATTAGCCACATGTAAGAAATGGAAAGTTTCAGAAATAGTTAAAGATTGAGAGATAAACCTTAATGGTTTTTCACAAAAGTAAAGATGAACATCCTACCTTAGGATCATATGATATACTTATCAGCATGGACTGGTTGGAACAACACCATGTCATGTTCGATTGCTTACACAAGTCAATCTTGTGTACAGATAGCCAAGGGAATCAAGTGAAGATTCAAGGCATACTAAAGAAAGTTTCAGTAAGGCATAAATATTTCTTACAAGCAAAGAAGTTCTTTCAAAAAGGCTACAAGTTGTTTGCAGTAAATATCCAAGACATAGAGGCTAAGAGAGAGCAGCACATTGAGGAATTTCCAGTTCTTGTATAATTTAAGGACATATTCCCTGAGGAAATCCCAGGATTACCTCCGAAATGAGACCTAGACATTTCCATAGAACTGACACGAGGATCATTTTCGGCTTCAAAAGCCCCTTACCACATGAGTGCACCAGAGTTGGTGGAACTCAAACTACAGTTGTAGGAGTTGATAGAAAAATGATATATCTGACCAAGTGTGTCCCCTTGGGGAGAACCAATACTTTTTGTGAATAATAAGGATGGTACGATGCAGATGTGGATCGATTACCATCATCTTAACAAAATGCCTATCAAGAAATGATACCCACTCCCTAGGATTGATCACTTGTTCAATCAAGTAGCTGGAGCCAAGATATTTTCAAACATTGACATGCGATACAGGTACCATCAGGTATGGATTCATGAGGATATTCACAAAAATGCCTTTCGTACAAGGTACGGACACTACGAGTTTGTAGTAATGCCATTCTGGTTGACCAATGTAACCGTGAACTTTATGTGTATGATGAACAATATATTCAGTAAAAATCTAGATAGATTTGTTTTGGTCTTTATAGACAATATCCTAGTTTACTCTAAGAGTAAGGAGGAACACGAGGAACACCTTTGCATAGTACTATGAGTGTTACGAGAACACCAGCTTTACGCCAAGTTTAGTAAATGTGATTTTTATAAACCACAATTATAGTACTTGGGTCACATTATCTTCAAGACTAGGATAGTTGTGGAACCAGAAAATATTAGATCCATAGAATACTGGCCTAGCCCTACTAGTGTCATCGACATCAGGTCCTTTTTGGTATTAGCCAGATATTATCGAAAGTTCATTGAGAACTTCTCAAGAATAGCTTGTTCCATGACCACTTTGGAATCTCACAGATACTACGAATTGCGGATCCCGATGGGGATTTCATTGTTTGCATGGATTCAAGCAAGGAAGGAATTGGAGGAGTCCTCTTGCAAAATGATTATGCGATCTATTATGAATCGAGAAAGTTAAAAGAACATGAGTAGAAATACCCCACACATGATCTTGAATTAGCTATCATTATCCACTCCTTGAAGATGTAGAAGCACTACCTCCTGGGAAGGAAATTCCTTCCAAAGACATACAATATGAGTCTGAAGTATTTATTCGAGCAATCGAATCCGGATGCTAGGAAAGCCAAATGGTTGGCTTTCCTTAGCAAGTACCATTTTGAGCTAAAGTATATTAAAGGCAAGGAGAACAAGATTGCTGATTCTTTGAGTCGACGAACTCATATGATATATGAGGTGACTTTAAGTCAAACCAATTTGGATTTACACGAGACGATTAGAGCAGCCAACAGAGTTGACCCTTTCTATGTAGAAATCCTCAAGAAGGTCCAAGAGGACAGGTTGTTTCAACAACAAAAAGAGTACTAGGTAGACGAAACAGGAGTGCTATGGTCCAAGGAGAGATTGTACGTTCCAGAAGGAGGGGACATTCGGTTCAAAACCCTCACATAACTTCAATGGAAACCCTACTCAGGGCATCCAGGATATCAAAAGATGGGATATCTGCCATTAAAAGACACTTTTTCTTGCTAATTTAAAGGCCGACATTGAGTTGTTTATCGTGAAATGTCAGGAAAGTCAGCTGTTCAAAGCTTGGCATCAGTATCGTTTGGGATTTCTGCAGCCATTACCCATTCCATAATGGAAGTGGAAGCTCATTAGTATGGATTTTATCACTAGTCTACTGAAAAGTAAGAAACAAAATGATTCTATCTTTGTAGTAGTTGACAAATTGTCAAAAGCAACACACTTCATTCCAGTGAAGTTGACCTACAAGGAAGTACACATTGTCGATATCTTCTTGAAGGAGATATTTAGATTCCACGGGATACCCAAGGCAATCATCTCGGATAGAGATACTAAGTTTACCAAAAAAATTTGGAGATACTTGTTCTCCGGGCTAGAGATGTAGTTGAATTGTAGTACTACTTATCGCCTACAGACAGACGGGTAGACATGAATGGTAAACATGATTGTTGAGGACATGCTTAGGATGTATGTCATGAACAACCCCACTGAGTGGGAAGATTACCTGCATCTCATAGAGTTTGTTGAAGTAACTGTAACTTTAGAATGTATTCACATGTATTTCTTATGTATTATACCCTGATATTTATTCTAAGATGTGTTTGTAATGTAATTGAGTCATGCAATGCCCCGATGTTCCTATCGAGAGTTTCTATAATGTAAACAAGTCATGTCAAGTCAAGGTGAGTAACCCTCCTTTAGTTCAAGGGTTAAAGTCCCCATAGCTCCGGGGCACTAGGTTTGTTAGACTCACCTAGTGAAGTCAGCCTTAGTAGGTTTTAGTCAAGTTAGGAATTAGTATAAATAGAGAGCTAGCCTCTCTGTTTATCACACACTCACTCACACTCACTTGTAGCACATAGCTGAGGAAGAAGAAGACACTGGGGCTAGGAAGAAAGAAGGTTACTTCTGTCGGGAGATCATCTTACTATTTTGGGTTTTACTTTTGGTGCTGATTCTATCTCTGAGGAAGTTGCGGGGTTTTCTCCATTTATGGTTTCCTCGAGGAAAAACACGGTGTTCATTGTCTCTTGTGTTTGATTGCTATGCTTGTTATTCTCTCAGTTAAATATCCTAATATAATGCTCGCTTAATGTTAAAAATATAACATGGTATTAGAGCTAACTTGAGAAGAAGACATTGTGTAGTTGTGGGAACTAGGGCTTCATACTTTGTGGATCTCTCTCCACATATTTTCAGCAAAAGAAGGTTCGAATAACTCTCCTCCCTATGGGGCATCTTTCTGTCAAAGCAGAATCCAATTCAAAGGTTTTTCCCTAGGGCTTTTCAAAGAAGTGGAATTTTTCAGTGAGCCCAGGCCTGGATTGATCTCCTCCCCAAAATTAAATTTTAGAGACTAAGATCAAATCATTTCGTTGGATAGAACTACAAAAAAGCAAAACCCTAATCTTCTCCTGAACCAGCACTGCAGAATTTCAACTCCAAATCCAGATCTGACATCTTGACCTATTAAGGTCTAAATATTTTGTATTTCCATTTGAGGTTCTCAGTTAAGATGTCTCATCATACCAAGCTTGATGAAAATATTGAAGGAGTTGATAACTTCCGAGCCTGGAAGTATAGGATCTCCCTGGACTGGAATAAAATGATTTGGACTCCTATATCAGTGATGAGGTTCTAGTTTTTAACAACCCTACTTAGCAGAAGCTTGAAAAATCATAATGAAGAAGAGGTAATGGTCGTTTGCAATACTTTGGTCAAAATTTTATAGTATGAAAGCATGGTAAAAGGTGAAAAATAATGATTTGTCAAAGGATATGATGGTGCAGAGCAAAAATATGAAGATCTATGGTTTATATTATATCTGTTCCCTAAAAGATGCAAGGAATATAAGTATATGCGGACGTTTAATGTAGTATATGGATCAACGGTCGTCGATCCAGCCGGATGAGATCACGGTTTGTATAAGCTTCGCTTTGTGAACCCGTGTGCTTGTTAAAACAATGGAGCCCGACGGAATTGAGTGCGTATCACTTGATCTAACGACGGAGAAATAAAGGTGAAATCGATCAATGGTCATAGATAGATCCGGAGCGGGAAGGTGCGCGGTAGATAAAGGTAAAGGGCGGTTGCAGAATATAAACCAGTGTACACGTGGTCGATCGTGGTGCAATCCGGAGGAGAAAGTGGTTTAATGGAAACCGCCAAAAGGGATGCTCCAAAGTGGGGGTCCTATAAAAATGAAGTTGACTTGTTCCATGGTAATTTTATTAGTGCTGAATGAGTGAAAAACACCTGCGGATTCATCAACCTTCGACTATCAATTTCGAGCCATGATAAATAGGTAAGGCTTAAACACCCATAATTCGTCCATCAAATTGCCATCATCAATTGAATTATGGACCAAGGAAAGGAATTGCAAGGGTCTGGACGTATTATAGATGATAGCGAAAGTTATTGTGGACAAACTGACAAAGGATTTCAAAATCTTGCAAAAGTTCCTAATTATCAGGAAAGGATTGCCCAAGGTATCATATGAAGCTTACATGGAGCTAGAAGTGTCAATTCGAGAAATGATGGAATGTGATACCCCAAGCACGGAGCAGTGGAAATCCATAGAGAGGTTTGGAAAGACTAAATACATCCTTCATCCATAGAGACAGGTGTTACGCGCCAAGGAGCTGACTGGACGAGGACATGCTACCAAGTTGATTTTAGCTTAATGATTTGTTAGGATTGAAGCTGTAGTTTATTCCTAAAAGTTAGGAATTTAGTTACAAGACTTTAATTAAGCCAATCATTTAGTTATGAATCTTCTTGGAAGATCAAATTATTTTATGTATATATTTGCATCTATTTTATGAGATGCGGGTTGGAACCCATCCTGTTGTTGAATGTTTTGAAAGAAATATTATTTTTGAATAACAGAGCGAGTGCATAAGAATTATCAGAGATTCCTGTGTCATTTCCATTACAGTCTGTATTTCTTTCCTTACGTGATTGTCTTTTCCAGTGTAACACTACATTCTATTTTTCTTCATATCTAAAACATAGTATTTGATGGTTGGAATTCATAATGTTTATGCTCTGATCATTGTTTTGGATATTTTATACATTCTTCTACTAAAGTTAATATAGAACTCATCTTTGATGCTCTGTATTAATGGGCTATTCATTGTTGCTTCTGTCTCACCTGAACTAAATGAATGACTATTATGAAATGATTACCTTGCCTTTGATAAATCTCATGTATGTGTCTTTGTGATATTTTTATTTTTATGTGACTCCATGCCCAATGGTTATGTGTTGTTTCAACCATTTATACAAATATTTGAATGTTCGCTATATCTGGTCTCGTTAAATCTGTATTGAGAGATCCCTATCTGGAAGAAAAACCAGTTTCTTTCTAAAGTGGTTTTGCTGTTACCTTGGGATTTACCTTTACAACCTTGGGTACATTCTGAGTGCTAACAAACTAGCGCCGTTGTCGGGGAACAAAAGTGCATATCTGCCCTGGGGGAACGACAGTGTTTAAAGAAGATTTTTGTGGGAAAACAGGAATTTTTGACAGTAAAAAGGTTTTATATTTGTCCTAGCGAATCCATTATAAAATTTCTTCAGAACTTAAGGAGTCATTCTATCTTCAAGAAGACACATGCAAGGTAACTCTGATACCGAAATCTTGAAAAGTTTTGAAGACCTAGAAAAGTTATTTAAGAGAAAAAATAAAGAAAAGTTAAGTTTTCCTTTGTTTGGTGCATCATCATCTCAAGCTTCTCATATTGATCCAGAATGGGAATTTAATGCTGGGAAAAGTCTGTTGAGGACCAAATCCGAGTCTGACCTTAAGAATACTGAGTTCAATCCTCGAAGGTTAGAATCTTATTTGTTGGATTCCCTTTGGAGAGATTTACAACAGACCACTAAAGTTGAAACATTTACCTCTCAAAATACTCAAAGCTCTTCAGTTCCTGTGAATCCACCTAGACCAATGGCAGCCAGATTTGCTCCCTTGCATCTGCCTCCTTTACTACATGACCTTCCCCAGAACTATTCCTTTGTTTTCCTTTGTTTGGTGCATCATCATCTCAAGCTTCTGATATTGATCTAGAATGGGAAGTTAATGTTGGGAAAAGTATGTTGAGGACCAAATCCGAGTCTGACCTTAAGAATACCGAGTTCAATCCTCGAAGGTTAGAATCTTATTTGTTGGATTCCCTTTAGAGAGATTTACAACAGACCACTAAAGTTGAAACATTTACCTCTCAAAATACTCAAAGCTCTTCAGTTCCTGTGAATCCACCTAGACCAATGGCAGCCATATTTGCTCCCTTGCGTCTGCCTCCTTTATTACATGACCTTCCTCAGAACTATTCCCAAAGAATTCCTTTCTTTGATGGAGAAGGTGACGTAACCGCAAAATAGCATGTTGCCAAGTTTGAAGATTTCATTAACTTAGAAGAAGTTGATTATCCAGATGTTAAAATGCAGTTGTTTGCCCAAAGTTTGTCAGGTGAGGCAAAGAAATGGTTTAAAGATTTGCCAAACGGGTCTATAGTGAATTTTCAGGATTTCCAAAATGCTTTCCTAGATAGGTGGGATGATAAATAGAACCTTTTGCAGCTCTTATCTCAGTATAACAGTCTCAAAAAAGGAGGTTTTGAATCTATCCATGAGTTTTCTAGCAGGTTCATGAGGGTTTATAATTCCATTCCCGAGGATATAAAAACTTCTGCGGCCGCAACCAAATTACACTATGCCGGAGCTTTTGATAATGATTTTGCATTTTCATTAAGAGAGAGAAAATCAACAACTCTTGCGGCCATGTTTACAGATGCTGTAGAAGTAGAAGCAAATATGATGGCAGTGGAAAGATGAAACATAGAGATATTGATAGAAGGAAAAAGGAAGAAAATTTGCCTTCTGCTTCTTCTTCTACTAATGATGTCAAATTTGAAATGATGTTGAAAACCATGGAAAAGTTGATGGATAGATTAACTATGGACAATAGAGGATTCAATAGATAACAAGTTGAGCCTCAAATCAGGAATCCTAATTTCAGAAGACTGAATCCTCCTGTTCCTCCCCAAAACCGACAAAGAGATGTAAGAAATCCAAGAAATCAGGAGGAACAGCAAATTCGTCCATCATTCCCAAAAAATTATGTTGCTGATGAAGAAGATCCTGCTAAAAATGAGATTCATCTTTTTGGAGAACAGGACTCAGAGATATATCTTACTGAGGAAGAGCATAACATGTTTGGCCAGGAAGATGGAAGTGAAGAATTTGAAATGGAGACTAAGCAATATCAAAGGGGTTATTTACACGCTATGGATGGTGTGCAGAGGAAAATCAGACTGAGGAACAGGGATGTCCTCATAAATAAAGGAAAGGCCAACCCAAATTAGCCTCCCACTAGTTCTTTGAATGTAGAAAAGGGAAAATAACTAAAAAAAGAGTCTTTTGTAAATAAAGAGGTTGAAAATGATGTACAAAGAGATAAAGCAATAAAACAAGCGACTTCGGTTGATGTGGAAAAAATTGGTTCTGGCTTCAATTTACAAAATGAACTTTCAAAGCTAAAAATATCTGTTCCATCTAATGAGTTATTGATAAACACTGAATACATAAATACTATCACAAAAATGGTCAAAAATCAAGGAGAATGGCAATCTAACATTTTGGAGTTGAATGATGATAACCCTGCTATTTTGTTCGGGTCAAAAGTTGAAAATTTAGAAAGTGAATAAGTCCCTCCTTTCTATTTGAGTCTAAATGTGCATGATAAAGTGGTCCATAATGCTATGCTAGACTCAGGGGCATCACACAAATTAATGCTGAAAGAGGTGGTAGAGAGTTTGGGATTATAAGTAACAAGAACTTATAAAGACTTGTACTCGTTTGATTCTAAAAGGGTGAAATTCCTTGGTTTAATTAAAGATATGGTGGTAACCCTAAATACATTGCCATCTAAAACTATAGTCATGGATGTGGTAGTGGCAGATATTCCACCTAAGTTCAGGGTACTGTTGTCAAGATCTTGGACTTCCAAGTTGAAAGGTAGCTTACAGATGGATATGTCATATGCTACAATTCCTATTCAAGATGGGAACAAAAGATTATATAGTGAAAAAAGAACCCCTTATGTAGTGAGCAGTCAAGATAAACCTGAAATTCATCACATATATGCTGTTGATACTGATTTAGGGTCTTCTATTTTCTTTAATGATGCTATCCCACATGATTTAGAAGAGGCCTCGCAGAATAAGTCTGAGGAAAATAAGGAAAAGGAAGTGACAGAACATGATGCTTTGGAAGGGAAACAAAAAAGATAAGGCCAGTGGATTATGTACTTTGATGGATCTGCTGCAAAAATAGGTGCTGGAGCCGGTGTGTATATAATTTCTCCTATTCGGGATTTCAAAGCTTTATCATATAAATTAATTTTTGAGTGCACAAATAACGTGGCAGAATATGAAGCTTTGTTGCTAAGATTACATGTTTTGAAAGATTTGGGATCTCAAAAAATAAGAGTCTTGGGGGACTCAGAGTTGGTGATAAATCAAGTAAATGAAAGCTATCAAACCAGACATTCTTGGATGAGGGCTTATATAAATGAAGTATGCGATATGTTGGGAAACTTCTTTACAGAGAATGCAATTTAGGTAGTTCCCAGACATGAAAATTTGGTAGCTGATTCTTTAGCTGTGGCCGCTGGAAAATTTGAAACCCCTGTTGCTGGTCAAAGGGAATACCAGGTGGAAATTGTGAATAGGCCCTCTATTCCTGATAACTCTAAATACTGGCAAGTGTTCGAAGATGATATGTAGATCAGAAGGTTCCTCGAGCTCTTAGGAGAATTTGTCAATACTCCTATTGACACCGAAAATGACAATGGCGAGAGTATTCAAGATGATGAAGATTTCGAGAAAGAAGGGAACGATGCCGAAAAATTAAAGGGAACCTTAGGAGGTAAGGATATTATTCAATTAAAAAATAATTTCATACCAAGAGGGCTAATTCCATTAGAAAAACTTTTTGACCAAAATGATGTTGCCAAAAATCCAAAAGTAAAGCCTGTTGAGGATGCTGTTGAAAATAGGAATATTGGCACTAAAGAGAATCCTAAGGTTATAAAATTATCCAAGAAGTTGCCTGAAGAAGAAAAAGAAGAATATGTGAAGTTAATGAAAAAATATACAGATGTCTTTGCGTGGAGTTATGAAGATCTCAAAAAATATGATACATCTATCATACAACATACTATTCCTATAAATCCTGGGGAGAAACCTTTCAAGCAGAAGCTCAGAAGGATAAACCCTAAGTTGCTCCCTATTATTGAGAAGGAAATTAAAAAGTTATTTGATGCCAAGATCATTGTCACTCTAAGGTTTTCAAAGTGGGTTGCAAACCTTGTTCCTATTAGAAAGAAGAATGGAGAAATAAGATTGTGTATAGATTTTTGGAACTTAAACAAAGTGTCTATGAAGGACAATTATCCTTTTCCAAAGATGGACCATTTCTTGCAGAAAGTAGTTGGAGCTGAAAGAATTTCAATGTTGGATGGTTTTTTCGACTATAATCAGATTAAAGTATTACCTGAAGATTAAGAAAAAACTACTTTCACTACACCTTGGGGCACTTTTATGTATGCAAAAATGCCTTTTGGCTTAATGAATGCAGGAGCTACTTTCCAACGGGCTATGGACATTGCTTTTGTAGGGGAGATCAGGAATTTTGTAGTGATCTACATGGATGATATCACAGCCTATTCAAAATCTGACAGAGAGCATCTGCGTCATCTGGAGAAAGTTTTGATGAAATGTAGGAAGTTTGGCATATCATTGAATCCAAAGAAGTCCAATTTTGCATTGGAAGAAGGAAAGTTGTTGGGCCATATAATATCAAAAGATGGAATAAAAATTGATCATGAAAGGGTGAGTGCAATTTTGAAAGTGGGTGAACCCAGGAGTAAAAAAGAGATACAATCGTTCTTGGGGCAGGTAAATTTTTTGAGAAGGTTCGTGCCAAGTTTTGCTGAGATCTTAATGAATATCACAAATATGTTGAAGAAAGGTCACGAGATAAAATGGAATGCTGAAGCTAGAAAGTCTTTCTGGGAAATCAAAAAAGCAATATCAGAGGCTCCTGTTTTGGTGAGCCCAGATTTTACCAAAGACTTCTCAGTATTTTCATATGCTTCAGAATACACTATAGCAGCAGTTCTATTACAGAAAAATGACAAGAATTTGGAACAGCCCATAGCATTTTTTAGAAAAATGTTAAGGGATGGAGAATTGAAATATGACATTATGGAGAAACAAGCTTGTGCCTTAGTCAAAGCACTAAAGGATTTCGGAGTAAATATTTTGCATTCACATATAATTGCACATGTTCCATCTACTACAGTAAAGGGAATCTTGACACAACCAGATCCAGAAGGCAGAAGAGCAAAATGGATTGCTATATTGTTGGAGTATGATATCGAAATAAAGCCCACCAAGTTGATTAAAGGACAAGGGTTAGCTAAAATGATAGCTAATTCAAACTGTGAAGCTTTGCAAATTAATTTCTTATCTCATCAAGCTAATCAGCTAGATACAGAAGTGGAAGTAATGGCTGATTTTGTGGCTTCTCCATGGTATGCTGATATTGTATATGTCCTTCGAAATTTGCAAGCACCGGAGGGATTGAGTAAGTCAAGATCCCGATCCATAAAATTAAAAGCTACCAAATTTTGTATTCTAAATCAATATCTTTATTGGAAAGACCCTGGAGGAGTGTTGCTGAATTGTATTTTGGAAAATGAAGCTCAACATATAGTCAAATAATTTCATAAGGGAGATTGTGGGGGGCATCATTCCTGGAAGGTGACGGCAAACAAAATTCTAAGAGTAGGATATTATTGGCCTACATTATTTTTAGATGTGTATAAAGAAACCAGTAAGTGTCATCAATGCCAAATTTTTGACGGAAAGAGAAAAGTACTTCCAAGGAGCGGATTGGAAGAGGACATACTACCAAGTTGATTTTAGCTTAATGATTTGTTAGGATTGAAGCTGTAGTTTATTCCTAAAATTTAGGAATTTAGTTACAAGACTTTAATTAGGCCGATCATTCAGTTATGAATCTTCTTGGAAGATCAAATTATTTTATGTATATATTTACATCTATTTTATGAGATGGGGGTTGGAACCCATCCTATTGTTGAATGTTTTGAAAGACATATTATTTTTGAATAACAGAGCGAGTGCATAAGAATTATCAGAGATTCCTGTGTCATTTCCATTACAGTCCGTATTTCTTTCCTTATGTGATTGTCTTTTCCAATGTAACACTGCATTCAGTTTTTCTTCATATCTGAAACACAGTATTTGATGGTTGGAATTCATAATGTTTATGCTCTGATGATCGTTTTGGATATTTTATACATTCTTCTACTAAAGTTAATATAGAACTCATATTTGATGCTCTGTATTAATGGGCTATTCATTGTTGCTTCTGTCTCACCTGAACTAAATGAATGACTGTGATGAAATGATTACCTTGCCTTTGATAAATCTCATGTATGTGTCTTTGTGATATTTTTATTTTTATGTGACTCCATGCCCAATGGTTATGTGTTGTTTCAACCATCTATACAAATATTTGAATGTTAGCTATATCTGGTGTCGTTAAATCTGTATTGAGAGATCCCTCTCTGGAAGAAAAACCAATTTCTTTCTAAAGTGGTTTTGCTGTTACCTTGGGATTTACCTTTACAACGTTGGGTACATTCTAAGTGCTAACACTAGTTATAGAGGGAGATGAGGCTAAGGCCTTACATAAGAAGAATTTTGTTATGGAAAAGAGGATCATTGCTGATTCAATCAAGGATCACCTCATACCACAGGTGTCCTCCCTCAAGACACCTAAAGCTATGTTTGATGCCCTGACCAAACTGTTTGAAGGAAAGAACATCAACCAGAAGATGACTCTAAGGAACTAGTTGAAGAATGTAAAGATCCGGAATGAGGAGACCATCCAGTCATACTTCACAAGGGTCTCCCAGATCAAAGAACAGCTAGAAGCAGTAGAAGAAAAAGTGGAGAATGCAGAAATTGTGATGATAACCTTGAATGGTCTCCCTAGCTCATGGGATTCTTTCATCCAAGGAATATTTTCTAGGAAGAAGTTAGTCAAGTTTAGTAGACTGTGGGAAGAGTGTTCACAAGAAGAAGCTCGAATATCAGCTCAAGAAGAAAAAATGGTAAGTGAAGATCAAGCTCTCATAGTACACTCCAAGAAAGGAAGAAGGGAAAATCATCATCACTAAGGTAAGCATCCTCATCAAAAAAATAATCTTGTAAGAAGGGATCCATCCAAACTCAGATGTTATACATGTGATGAAATAGGAGACTTTGCTATAAATTGTCCCATGAATAAGAATAGATCCAAGAAGAATAAGAACTCCAAAAGAAGACATCATGCTCACACTACTGAGGATGATGATCTTGCCAGGAAGAAAGTAAAACAAGAAAGTGAAGACTCTTCACGTGAAGAAGAATATGTTCTAACCTCCGCTCTCATGGGAACTGTCACTCATGGAAGCAAAGATTGGCTTATTGATAGTGGGGCTTCCAAACACATGATAGGTTTCAAGGAATCTTTTGAGAAACTATCCGAACATAATTCACTCCATAAGGTGAAACTTGGGGATGACTACAAATATCCCATAAAAGGTAGTGGTGAATCCTCCTACAAGCTAGGCTCTGGAAAGTCTATGAAAATGAAGGATGTCTTGTTTGTACCAGGACTAAAGAAGAATCTTCTATCCATATCGGCATTGGATGCAAAAGGCATGAGGGTTTCATTTGTAGATGGCCAAGTCCTCATGTAGTCAAGAGGAAAGACTATTGATGATGCAATAGTAATTGGAGAACAAGAAGGAGGATTATACAAATTGAAGGGCCATCCAGAACAAGCTTTGATACATGAAATAGTAGAGCCAAATGAACTTTGGCATGGAAGGCATGTGCTTGCACATGTGCACTACAGAGCACTACCACTTGCAAACAAAGCTGTTGAAGGTCTTCCAAAAATTCAAGCAAAACATGAAGGGGTCTGCAAAGGATGTGCGAAAGGAAAGAATACAAAGAAGACATTTCCAAGTATCTAGAGCAAGGCAACAGGAATGTTGGTAATCATCCAATCCGATGTATGCAGACCAATGTCATCAAGTTCACTAAGTAGGTATATATACTATGTTTCTTTCATTGATGATTATTCTAGGAAGACATGGATTTACTTCATGAAGAACAAAGATGAATTTTTCAGCAAGTTTAAGGAATTCAAAGCCTTGATCGAGAACCACACAGAAAAGAAGATCAAGACCTTTCGATCAGATAATGGCCGAGAATTCACATCAAATGAATTCAAAGACTTATGCAAAGAATAAGGGATTAAGAGGGAGTTATCCACTCCATATAATCCTCAACAGAACGGGGTTGCAGAATGGAAGAATAGAACTATCATGGAAGCTACAAGAGCAATGCTTCATGATCAATATCTTCCCATGCATCTATGGGTAGAAGCTACCATAACAATCGTGTATCTACAAAACCGTACTGCACACAGAGTACTCAATAACAAGACACCTGAAGAAGTCTTTTATAGCAAGAAACCAGAAGTCAGCCATCTCAGAATATTCGGCTGTCCAGTTTACATACACATTCCGAAAGAAAAGAGGACAAAGTTAGATCCTTGAGGAAAGAAGGGTATATTTGTGGGATACTTTGAAATCTCGAAGTCTTATAGAATATACTTCCTAGGATTCAAGAATATCGACATCAGAAGGGATGTAACATTTGATGAAGACTTGGCTTACAACAAATCCAGAAAGAGACCTGCTAAACAACCTGAAGAAGTGGAAGCACCCAGAATTCATGATACAACCACGAATGAAGAAAATCGAAAAGAAGATTGAGAATTTAAAGAAGCTCAAGAAGCTATAGATCCACCTCAAGAGAAGAATCCTCATAAGAGGAGACCTACTTGGCTATGAGAAGCTATCCAAGGTGCAGAAAGATATGGGGCTCCAGAAGAGAATCACAAAGAAAGAAAGAGAACCAGATCCTGGTCTGGGTATGTAGCTTTACTATGTGACTTTAACAATAAATAACCTTCCAATTATGAAGAAGCGACAAAACTAAAAGAATGGAAGGATATTATGATTGAAGAGCATCAATCGATCATGAAGAATGATGTTCGGAATGTTGTGCCAAGACCATAAGGGAATTCGGTTGTAACTTCGAAATGGATCTACAAGATCAAGCATGCTGCAAATGGCAACATAGAGAAATATAAAGTAGGATTCGTGGCTTGTGGCTTCTCACAAAAACAAGGAATAGATTATGAAGAAACCTTTGCACTTGTAGCTAGATACACTTCCATTAGATTAGTACTTGCTTTGGCTGCAGTGATGAAATGGAAGATACACCAAATGGATTTCAAGACTGCTTTCTTGAATGGTGTAGTGGAAGAGAAAGTGTATGTAGAGCAGCCACTCGGTTTTGAGACATTTGACAGGGAGTCTCATGTGTGTAGATTGAAGAAATCCTTGTACGGTTTGAAATAGGCACCTAGGACATGGTATGGAAGAATTGATGGCTTTCTATCTAGCTTGGGCTTTACCAAGAGTAAATCAGATTCCAACCTTTACTACAAGGTTGAAGATGGAAACCTAGTGATGCTCCTACTCTATGTAGATGATCTGTTTGCGATAGGTATGGATGGGTTGATTGTTGATACAAAGACAAAGCTTGATGTTGAGTTTGAAATGAAGGACTTAGGTATGATGCACCATTTTCTAGGCATGTAGGTGTGGCAGAATATGAATGGAATCTCCCTCGGAAAAGGGAAGTATGCAGTGGAGATCCTGAAGAGGTTTGGGATGATGGACTGCAAGGCCATGACCACACCTATGGCATCGAACCTAAAGCCATTGAGTGATGTTTCATCAGAAGTGGTTGATGCTACGATGTATCGTAAGATGATTGGTTCCTTGATTTACATGACGAACACAAGACTAGATATTTGCTTTGCTATGAACACCTTGAGCCAGTTCCTGACATATCCGAGACATGTTCACTTGATTGCTGCAAAGCATATTCTGAGGTACCTGAGGGGTAAAATTGATTATGGGCTCAAGTATGAGGTGAATCAGAAGATTAACCTGGAGGGTTATGTTGATTTAGATTGGGCAGGCAATGCCATCGATAGGAAGAGCACTTCAGGGTGCCGCTTTAGTATGGGACCAGGTGTGATCTCTTGGTTTAGTAGGAAGCAATCCTCTATGGCATTGAGTACAGCTAAAGTAGACTATGTCGTAGCTTGTTCAGCTAGTTGTGAGGAAGTATGGTTGAGGAAGCTACTGTCTAATTTATTTGATTTCTAGATGGATGCTACTTGTATACATTGTGACAATTAGAGTTGTATGAATTTGTCAAAGAACCTGGTGTTCCATGACAAGTCGAAGCATATCGAGATCAAGTATCACTATATCGGGGATATGGTGTAGAGGGGAGTAGTGAAGCTCCAGTATGTTATGATGTATGAACATATAGCTAATGTGTTGACAAAGCCATTAGATAGGGTGAAGTTTGAGTACTTCAGGGAGAAGGTTGGTGTTCTCCAGATCGAGGTTCCCTCCAAGGGGAAATGATGAGACCTAGAGCCATTCTAACATGGTGAGAGGATTGGTTCCTTCCATGGTCAGATGTAAGGGCTGAGCCATTCTATCATGGTGAGAGGATTGGTTACTTCCATGTCAGATGTGAGTGCTGAGCCATTCTGATGTGACTATAGGATTGGTTCCTACATGATCAGATATAAGTGTTGAATTCCATTCTTGGAATGGAGGCACCTGGTCAGTTACCAATAAATCTCAGTCTGGGACTGAGGGCTATTCTGATGTGACTATAGGATTGGTTCCTACATGATCGGATGTGAGTGCAGATCCCTTCTGACATTGGTTATCAAATGCAAGTGTAGAGCCCTTTCGGCATGAAGGATTGGTTCCTTGCATGGTTGAATATAAGTGCTGAGCCTTTTTGACATTGGTTGTTAGATATAAGTGCAGAGCCTTTTGGCATGGAGGATTGGTTCCTCACATGGCTGAGTGTAAGTACTGATCCTTTCTGACATTGGTTTTCAGATGTGAGTGCTAGGCATTTCTGATAGGGTTGTGGGATGTGTTCCCACATGGTTAAATTTGAGTGTTGGGCATGCCTTTCTGATATGATTATAGGTTTGGTTTCTACATGATCATATATAACTGTTGGGTAGGCCATTCTGAATTAGGGTCAGATATAAGTGCTGGAAGAAGACCTACATGGAGGCTATGCCTACAACCAGCATGAAAAAGGGCTGACTCTATAGAACTTCCTCTGATGAGAAGAATCATGAGATAGAACCTGTGATGATCCAGTGATGATGGCTCAGCAGTGATGATCCAAATTGAGGGATGATCCATATCCAGTGATGATGCTTTAGTGATGATCTATATTGAGTGATGATCCAAATCCAGTGATGATGATCTAGATTGAGTGATGATCCAGATCCAGTGATGATGATCCATATCGAGTGATGATGATCGAGATCCAGTGATGATCTAGATCCAGTGATGATGATCCAAATCGAGTGATGATCTAGATCCAGATATTTTTTCTCTAGACTAGAGATGTAGTTGAATTTTAGTACTGCTTATCACCCACAAAGAGACGGGAAGACAGGAAGGGTAAACATGATTGTTGAGGACATGCTTAGGATGTATTTCATGAACAACCCCGCTAAGTGGGAATATTACCTGCATCTCATAGAGTATGTTGATGTAATTGTAACTTCGGAATGTATTCACTTGTATTTCTTATGTATTATACCCCGATGTTTATTTCGGGATGTGTCTATAATGTAATTGAGTCATGTCATGCCCCAATGTTCCTATTGGGAGTTTCTATAATGTAAACAAGTCATGTCAAGTCAAGGTGGGTAACCCTCCTATTTTTCAAGGGTTAAAGTCCCCACAGTTTCAGGGCATTAGGGTTGTTAGACTCACCTAGTGAAGTCAGCTCTAGTAGGGTTTAGTCAAGTTTGAAATTAGTATAAATAGAGAGCTAGCCTCTCTATTTATCACATACTCACTCACACTCAGTTGTAGCGCATAGCTAAGGAAGAAGAAGACACATGCTAGGAAGAAAGAAGGTTACTCCTGTAGGGAGATCATCTTACTATTATTGGTTTTACTTTTGGTGCTGATTCTATCTCTGAGGAATTTGTGGGATTTTATCCATTTATGATTTCCTCGAGGAAAAACACTGTGTTCATTGTCTCTTGTGTTTGATTGTTGTGCTTTTTATTCTCTCAGTTAAAGATCCTACTATAATGCTAGCTTAATGTTAAAAATATAACAGAGTTTGCATATAACATGTTAGAATAATCAAACCCATAGTATTACCCACTTAGACATTAATTCATTTATTTTTGTCTTATTTTCCTAGTGCATGAGTCCCACCATGTGCAAGTTGCTAATTGCCTATCCATAGAGGTCAAACTTGCCATCTTTGACTCATGTAGCGCTTGGGAAATAATTAGGAATCAAATCTACTTTATTCTTGGCCTCCTAGGTGTCCTTCTTCTTTTTCTGCTTTATTGACTGCTTTTTTGATGTTTTAAGGCACATAGGAAAGCAAGACTAGGTGAGGTGAACTTGTTTTCTTGCCCTTTCATCCTCCACTCTTTCCTCCATGAAAAAGAATGTATGATCTTCCATTCCACCACTCATTAGCTTTCCCATGTGCCCTTGCCAATTCGTGAGCCTCATGACAGATTTGGGATCAGCTTTTTACACCTATGGGGGATTTGCCTATTTTGGGTAAGCCTGCTTTATGCTAGTTTTGGATGCCTCCTTATGCATTCAATCTCTTAATGTATTCTATATATTCAGAAACCTATGTTATTATAGGGTTGGATATTGTACACTTAGTTAATATAATTTTGTGTTACAGCTCCATATTCAGTCTCCATTGTTAGCAATTTTGCATGATCAATTAATAATTGTTGTGGGTAAAATCAATCTATTGCTGGCATGAATTTCTACATGGTATCAGAGCCATTGTAGGTTGTTACTCTCCTTTAAAAATTGTTTTGCAGGTTCGACATCAAGACTGGGAGCCTTCTACTGACAGCCGGGACAGATTTTCTAAAGCTATGGATTCACAGAAAACTATCTTGAATCCCTTCAACTTTTTTGAATGGAAAGAAGAGATGGAGATATTGTTGAGAGCGAAAGGCCTCTACAAGGTGACTATGGCTACAGAAGCAGAGCCCAATGCTGCTGCAGAGAAGATCAAATGGCACAATCAGAGAGATGAGGCCTATGGCCTCCTATGTCTCAGTATTTCCCGAGATCTCCTTTTCCATCTCGATGGATTAACTTCAACGGATCAAGTATGGGAGAAGCTTTCTGATCTTTTTGGAAAGGCAGATGAGATGAGGGGACATCAGATTAAAAATTAGCTGATTTCTCTGAGTCCCAGTAGCTTTGAATCCCTGCAGCTATATTTCTCCAAGTTCAAAGCACTGGTTTTGTAGCTGAAGCAGTGTGGTATCGAAAAGAAAGATGATCAGCTCGTATTGGCCATCCTCTTGAATCTAGGACCTGACTACTCAGTCTTTGTTTCGACCTTCTATGCCACAAAACTCACAGCTCGAACCTGGAAGATGCCTAGCCTTGCAGATTTCATGGAATCTCTCACACAAGAACAAGACAAGCTGGTGATGATGGGCACCATCAAACCATCCAAAGATAAAGCTTTGATTGCTGGAGATTCGAGGGTGGAATCAAAAAGCAAAAATAAAGCTAAAAATCCACCTGAGCAAAGAAGAGACAAGAAGCAGTCTCCAGAGGATCAACAAATTCCCAAGAAAAATACCTAGAAGAAGAAAAACAAAGGTGAAATGAACAAGTGCTCATACTGTTCGAAGGGAAATCACACTGAAAGCTCTTGTATGAAAAAGTAGATTGATATGCTGACCAATCTCCTAGATAAGAATGGCATCTCCCTTCCAGAAAGCTCAAAGAAGAGAGAAGGAGGATCAAGTTCCGATGACAGAGAGAGAGAGTTCATGCTCTAGTTGCTGGCACATCAAGCTCACCCAGTTTTATCATAGATTCTGGAGCTTCAAGACACATGGTTTCGACTAAGGATGCCTTCTCCTCACTGGATATGTCGAAAGGACCATCTATTGTACTGGGAGATGACTCTCTCACTGAAAGTAAAGGCAAAGTAAGGATAGATCTTGATCATGGTAACTTCAACAATGTGCTGTATGTCCCTGGTCTCGCCTCCAACCTTCTGTCAGTGTACCAGATGACCCACACTGGGTCTCCTAAGAAAGTCATATTCTCCCCCAATGAAGTTGAGATCACAGAAATCTCAAGTGGTAGAGTCATTGCAAAAGGAGTAGTGAATCATGCTCAAAAGGTATACATGTTTTCACACTTCCTACCTTACTCAAACCCCTCTGCTCTTCTTATCCATGCTAATGAAGCTAGCAAGCTATGGCATGAAATATTTGGCCATCTAAATTACAAGTATCTATCTAATCTTAGTGAGAAATAAATGGTCATAGGGCTACCCAAGATAAAATTTTCCAAAGGAGTCTACCAAGGCTGTATCCTAGGAAAACACCTAGAGCATAAGTTTGAGAAAGCTAGTCATGAGAGAACCTCTGCACCCCTCAAGCTGATTCACAGTGATGTTGCTGTCCCATTCCCTCATATGTCCATGAGTTAGGCCAAATATGCATTGACCTTTATTGATGATTTTTCCAGGTATTGTTGGGTTCACTTCATGAAACACAAGTCTGAAGTTTTTGGCCTATTCAAAGTCTTTAAGGCTTTGGTTGAAAACCAGTGTGCAAGGAAACTCAAGGTCCTCAGATCTGACAATGGTGGTGAGTATGTCAAGTCTGAGTTTATTAACTATTGTGTATATGCAGGTATTCAGTTGCAGCATTCTATCCCCTACACACCACAGCAAAATGGTGTTCCTGAGAGGAAGAACAGATCACTAAAGGAGATGGCAACATGTATGATGGAGGCCAAAACTTTGCCACCAAAGTACTGGGACGAAGCTATCAACTGTGCAACCTATATCCAAAATAGGGTGCCTCACAAAAAACTTGATGGCATGACTCCCTTCGAAGCATGGAGTGGGCACAAGCCAGATGTGACCCATTTCAGGATTTTTGGCTCAAAGGCATGGGCTAGAATCCCGACAGAGAAGAGGAAGGCTTTGCAGCCCCAAAGCCAAGAGTGTCCTTTTGTTGGATACTCTAAATATTCAAAAGGGTACAAGTTGATAAACTTGATCACAAACAAAGCCTTAATTGAAAGGTGTGTTCAGTTTGAAGAAGAACCCCTTCCAGAAGTGGAAATTGGTGAAGCCTCTTCACCACCTGAACCTCAAGAAGTAAGTAAAGATTTTGTTGAACATGCTGATTATGATTTTTCTAATGGAGATGAGTTTATTGCAGACCCAAACAGCCCCACAAGGCCTAAATGGGCAGCCAAGACACTACATGCAGCAGGTGATCTAGGTGGGGATCCCAATGACCCAAGGAGGACTAGATCTCAATTTGAGAGTGGTCTGTGCATGAAGGATCCTATGTTTGCTGAAAAATTATATTTGATGGTGGATTCTGATCCTTAAACATATGAAGAAGCAGAAGGATATCCAATATGGCAAGCTTCCATGAAGGAGGAGTTCAGTTCACTCCAGAAGAGCAACACATGGGAGCTAGTGGATCTTCCTCCGGGGAGAAAACTAGTACAGTGTAAGTGGGTCTATAAGACCAAATTTGATGCTGATGGTTCACCACTAAATTACAAGGATATATTGGTAGCTAAAGGCTACTCACAGTTTCATGGCATCGATTACAATGAGACCTTTTCCCCAGTGGCAAAAATGGACTCCATCAGGCTAGCTCTAGCCATTGTAGCCTCAAGGCAATGGGAGGTACATCACATGGATGTAAAATGTGCATTTCTGAATGGAGATCTCACTGAGGAGATATATATGTAGCAGCCTCAATGTTTTTCTACTAACCCTTCTCTTGTGTGCAGGTTGAGAAAGTCATTGTATGGGCTAAAGCAAGCCCCCAGGGCTTGGTATGCCAAGATAGATAGCTTCTTGCTATCTCTGAATTTTGTTCGATGCAAATCAGATAAAAATGTCTATTTGAAGTCTGTTAATGGTTCATTAATGATCATTGTGTTATATGTTGATGACCTCCTCATTACAGGAAGCTCACAGGCTGAGATTGCTTCCTTAAAAGGAGCTATGAACCAAGCCTTCTCCATGACAGATTTGGGGCTCTTAAGTCGATTTTTGGGGCTTGAGATTGCTCAAACCAAAGCTGGAATAAAGGTGCACCAGTCCAATTATGCTTTGGATTTGCTAATCAAATTCAGAATGCAAGATTTCAAAGCAAGCAAAACTCCTTTCCTTTCAGGAGTGAAGCTGGAGGAAGATGATTCTCCACTGATGGTAAACAATACACTGTATAGACAATTGATTGGATGTTTATTGTATTTGACACATACTCAACCTGATCTTTGCTATGCAATAAGTGTGGCTTCTATATTCATGGATCAGCCTCATGAGATCCATTGGAAAGCAGCCAAAAGGATCCTTAACTTTGTTCAAGGAACAAGGACACATGGGATCTTCTATAAGGCAAAATATGATCTTGATTTGATTGGATTTACTGACAGTGATTGGGCAGGTGATAGCACAGATAGAAAGTCCACTTAAGGGTATGTGTTCATGCTTGCAGAAGGGCCAATCAGCTGGTCAAGCAAGAAACAGAGTGCCATTGCACTCTCATCTACAGAAGCTGAGTACAGAGGAGTNTTTGTTTCCCTTTCATCCTCCACTCTTTCCTCCATGAAAAAGCATGTATGATATTCCATTCCACCACTCATTAGCTTGCCCATGCGCCCTTGCCAATTCGTGAGCCTCAAGACAGATTTGGGATCATCTTTTTACACCTATGGGGGATTTGCCTATTT